>JBCFYV010003508.1:1985841-2153427 GCA_039000515.1 Timema cristinae | reverse complement strand
CTAAATTACTACATTTTATACATACAGCAATTCGACAAATTATTAAAATATAAATAATATGTTTGACTGTATAACAATTAAAAATTAACTAAAAACAATGAACCAATTTTATAACAAATTACTATAGGGACTTTAAGAAAAGTGTCATAAAATATATAAAAATAATGGGAAATTTTTGCTTTAATATTTAAAATATTTTGTAGTGGAGGCCACATTTTAAATATAAAAAACAAATAAAAATATTTGATCCATACCAAAGTAGGTACACTATTATTGACTCACTAGTTATTAATTTTTATTTTGTTTTATAGTTCACCTAAGTGGATAAAAGAGTTGGTAAAAGTAGATTAATAATAGATTGGTTACAAACAGTGGCGGGTAAAAAAATAGAGGCGCCATTATACTTCTAACAACATTAATCTGTAGGATATATGTAAAAGGTTATATAGAGGCGAAAGCCCTCACTCTCTCATCACTAATTATCCCACTTCCCTAATGGCTAGATGGTCGAAATTTGGTATAGATGTAGATCAAAGGGTACTTAAAAGAACTTTAAAAACCAGAAATTTAAAAATGGGTTAAAATGTTACATTTTTAATTGGGACTTTGAAAAATGAGGGATGGGGAACAGAGGCTCCTTAGGCAGAAAAAAATACTTTTAAATGTGTTAGAAAATTTAAATTTGGCATGCATGTAGAAGGCTAACTCCAGATACCTAACCATATTTATTTTCAAATTCGAAATTTATATGTAGGAGCTGTTTAAATGTGTTATATAGTAGTTCACAAATAGTGTATTACCCTGTGACCTCGGCAGGAGTAATAAATATATGTATTACCTTGTAATGTTGGTAACAATGTAACAGAGCATAACAATATTGTGTGATATAATTGTGTATGTTAGAAACTGCTTTTTTTTAAATAGATAAATAAGTCATATAAAACAATTTGATATCCCTACAAATTATTTGACAGCAGAGCTATAACTATTATACATACAGTCTGTTTACTCTGTAGGTCATCGGTTCCAAACCTTGGTATTGTATATTTGGACGATTTGGAGTACAAGAATTGGAAGTGACTGACTTGAACACGAGTCAAGTGTATATGAATGCTTTATTCACACCATTTTGATAGTAGGTATTTCAGTAGTCCTTCATTATGACAGAATTTCACAATGAATTTGTAAGTGTAATATTTGATACTTTTTTGAAACATATATTTGTTCCCGTCCTCAGGAACGTCCTTGGGCCATTGCTCAGTGCTTGGAAGCCACAGGTCTGGTCTATTGGGAGAGTGATGCTTAGCTCAGATCAGTGTTCTCAAACTCTAATTAGTCCAAGGGTCAATCAGATTCACAAACTCAGGGCGTCCTGCGGACAGCAGTCGATGCAAACATTTTACTTACTTTTTGGAATTTGGATCTCTAAAGTTCATTGCCACACTTAGAGTATGTCATCCATCTCTATCTTGAGTAAATTATATCCAGTCCACCACATTATACACTATCCATATTTTGAGCTAACCCTGGTACCGTAAGAGATGTATTTAATACAGTTGTAACACTGATATAGCCCTCGTACCGTAATAGCTGTATTTAATACAGTTGTAACACTGATATAGCCCTCGTACCGTAAGAGCTGTATTTATTACAGCTGTAACACTGATATAGCCCTGGTACCGTAAGAGAAGTATTTATTACAGCTGTAACACTGATATAGCCCTCGTACCGTAAGAGCTGTATTTATTACAGCTGTAACACTGATATAGCCCTGGTACCGTAAGAGCTGTATTTATTACAGTTGTAACACTGATATAGCCCTGGTACCGTAATAGCTGTATTTATTACAGCTGTAACACTGATATAGCCCTGGTACCGTAAGAGCTGTATTTATTACAGTTGTAACACTGATATAGCCCTGGTACCGTAAGAGAAGTATTTATTACAGCTGTAACACTGATATAGCCCTCGTACCGTAAGAGCTGTATTTATTACAGCTGTAACACTGATATAGCCCTGGTACCGTAAGAGCTGTATTTATTACAGTTGTAACACTGATATAGCCCTGGTACCGTAAAAGCTGTATTTATTACAGTTGTAACACAGATATAGCCCTGGTATAGTAAGAGACGTATTTATTACAGTTGTAACACTGATATAGCCCTGGTACAGTAAGAGCTGTATTTATTACAGTTGTAACACTGATATAGCCCTGGTACCGTAAGAGCTGTATTTATTACAGTTGTAACACTGATATAGCCCTGGTACAGTAAGAGACGTATTTATTACAGTTGTAACACTGATATAGCCCTGGTACCGTAAGAGAAGTATTTATTACAGCTGTAACACTGATATAGCCCTCGTACCGTAAGAGCTGTATTTATTACAGCTGTAACACTGATATAGCCCTCGTACCGTAAGAGCTGTATTTATTACAGCTGTAACACTGATATAGCCCTGGTACCGTAAGAGCTGTATTTATTACAGTTGTAACACTGATATAGCCCTGGTACCGTAAAAGCTGTATTTATTACAGTTGTAACACTGATATAGCCCTGGTATAGTAAGAGACGTATTTATTACAGTTGTAACACTGATATAGCCCTGGTACAGTAAGAGCTGTATTTATTACAGTTGTAACACTGATATAGCCCTGGTACCGTAAGAGCTGTATTTATTACAGTTGTAACACTGATATAGCCCTGGTACCGTAAGAGCTGTATTTATTACAGTTGTAACACTGATATAGCCCTGGTACCGTAAGAGCTGTATTTATTACAGTTGTAACACTGATATAGCCCTGGTACCGTAAGAGCTGTATTTATTACAGTTGTAACACTGATATAGCCCTGGTACCGTAATAGCTGTATTTATTACAGCTGTAAACACTGATATAGCCCTGGTACCGTAAGAGCTGTATTTATTACAGTTGTAACACTGATATAACCCTGGTACCGTAAGAGCTGTATTTATTACAGTTGTAACACTGATATAGCCCTGGTACCGTAATAGCTGTATTTATTACAGTTGTAACACTGATATAGCCCTGGTACCGTAAGAGCTGTATTTATTACAGTTGTAGCACTGATATAGCCCTGGTACCGTAAAAGCTGTATTTACTACAGCTGTAACACTGATATAGCCCTGGTACAGTAAGAGCTGTATTTATTACAGTTGTAACACTGATAATAGCCCTGGTACCGTAAGAGATGTATTTAGTAAAGTTGTAACACTGATATAGCGCTGGTACCGTAAGAGACGTATTTATTACAGTTGTAACACTGATATAGCCCTGGTACAGTAAGAGACGTATTTATTACAGTTGTAACACTTATATAGCCCTGGTACCGTAAGAGATGTATTTATTACAGTTGTAACACTGATATAGCCCTGGTACAGTAAGAGCTGTATTTAATACAGTTGTAACACTGATATAGCCCTGGTACCGTAAGAGATGTATTTATTACAGTTGTAACACTGATATAGCCCTAGTACCGTAAGAGATGTATTTAGTAAAGTTGTAACACTGATATAGCGCTGGTACCGTAAGAGACGTATTTATTACAGTTGTAACACTGACATAGCCCTGGTACAGTAAGAGACGTATTTATTACAGTTGTAACACTTATATAGCCCTGGTACCGTAAGAGATGTATTTATTACAGTTGTAACACTGATATAGCCCTGGTACAGTAAGAGCTGTATTATACACTGATATAGCCCTGGTACAGTAAGATACGTATTTAATACAGTTGTAACACTGATATAGCCCTGGTACAGTAAGAGACGTATTTATTACAGTTGTAACACTGATATAGCCCTGGTACCGTAAGAGCTGTATTTATTACAGTTGTAACACTGATATAGCCCTGGTACAATAAGAGATGTATTTATTACAGTTGTAACACTGATATAGCCCCGGTACAGTAATAGCTGTACTTATTACAGTTGTAACACTGATATAGCCCTGGTACAGTAAGAGATGTATTTATTACAGCTGTAACACTGATATAGCCCTGGTAGAGTAGGAGACGTATTTATTACAGTTGTAACACTGATATAGCCCTGGTACAGCAAGAGATGTATTTATTACAGTTGTACCACTGATATATCCCTGGTACAGTAAGAGACGTACTTATTACAGTTGTAACACTGATATAGCCCTGGTACCGTAAGAGCTGTATTTATTACAGTTGTAACACTGATATAGCCCTGGTACAGTAAGAGACGTATTTATTACAGTTGTAACATTGATATAGCCCTGGTACAGTAAGACACGTACTTATTACAGTTGTAACACTGATATAGCCCTGGTACAGTAAGACACGTACTTATTACAGTTGTAACACTGATATAGCCCTGGTACAGTAAGAGATGTATTTATTACAGCTGTAACACTGATATAGCCCTGGTACAGTAAGAGATGTATTTATTACAGTTGTACCACTGATATAGCCCTGGTACAGTAAGACACGTACTTATTACAGTTGTGACACTGATATAGCCCTGGTACAGTAAGAGATGTATTTATTACAGTTGTAACACTGATATAGCCCTGGTACAGTAAGAGACGTATTTATTACAGTTGTAACATTGATATAGCCCTGGTACAGTAAGACACGTACTTATTACAGTTGTAACACTGATATAGCCCTGGTACAGTAAGACACGTACTTATTACAGTTGTAACACTGATATAGCCCTGGTAGAGTAGGAGACGTATTTATTACAGTTGTAACACTGATATAGCCCTGGTACAGCAAGAGATGTATTTATTACAGTTGTACCACTGATATAGCCCTGGTACAGTAAGAGACGTACTTATTACAGTTGTAACACTGATATAGCCCTGGTACAGTAAGAGCTGTATTTAATACAGTTGTAACACTGATAAAAGCCCTGGTACGGTAAGAGATGTATTTATTACAGTTGTAACACTGATATAGCCCTGGTACAGTAAGAGCTGTATTTAATACAGTTGTAACACTGATATAGCCCTGGTACAGTAAGAGCTGTATTTAATACAGTTGTACGACTGATATAGCCCTGGTACAGTAAGAGCTGTATTTAATACAGTTGTAACACTGATATAGCCCTGGTACAGTAAGAGCTGTATTTAATACAGTTGTAACACTGATATAGCCCTGGTACCGTAAGAGCTGTATTTATTACAGTTGTAACACTGATATAGCCCTGGTACAGTAAGAGACGTATTTATTACAGTTGTAACATTGATATAGCCCTGGTACAGTAAGAGCTGTATTTAATACAGTTGTACCACTGATATAGCCCTGGTACCGTAAGAGATGTATTTATTACAGTTGTAACACTGATATAGCCCTGGTACCGTAAGAGCTGTATTTATTACAGTTGTAACACTGATATAGCCCTGGTACAGTAAGAGATGTATTTATTACAGTTGTAACACTGATATAGCCCTGGTACAGTAATAAACGTATTTAATACAGTTGTAACACTGATATAGCCTTGTTACAGTAAGAGATGTATTTATTACAGCTGTAACACTGATATAGCCCTGGTACAGTAAGAAACGTATTTAATACAGTTGTAACACTGATATAGCCCTGGTACAGTAAGAGATGTATTTATTACAGCTGTAACACTGATATAGCCTTGTTACAGTAAGAGATGTATTTATTACAGCTGTAACATTGATATAGCCCTGGTACAGTAAGAGACGTATTTATTACAGTTGTAACACTGATATAGCCCTGGTACAGTAAGAGACGTATTTATTACAGTTGTAACACTGATATAGCCCTGGTACAGTAAGAGATGTATTTATTACAGCTGTAACACTGATATAGCCCTGGTACAGTAAGAACTGGCCTTGCTGATTTGTACGACCCTTGTAAGCACGCGTCCTGTCATGCTTCTCACATACTCGTTTTGTCACACATGAAAACATCACGCGCAGTACTCCACACAGAACGAGCTGATTGACGCATTCAATGCATGGCCAAGATATTTATAGCTTACTACCGCGAGTTTGGTGTTGTGGTTAGCACTTCTGACTTGTACCCATCGGATTTATTGGATTAGTCTCCAACCCTCTATAAATGTGTTGCTTTTTGTTATTAAAAAATCCCTTTTCTCAAACTTTCACTAATTTAAGTTAGATAGATGCGTGGTAAGAAACATATTATTATCGTTTATCTAACTTATTTTATGTAAAAAACAGCAACAGGCCCAGACTAGGGTCAGGAACGTGCCTGGCAAACTGCGGCTCTTCTCATGAAATGCTTTCCTTAAATTTAAAAATACTGTTTGCATACAACACATAAAAGTGTAAGCCATAATATTGTAATTGTTGAATATTGCCGCTATAAAACAATATCTTGTGCGAAAGCAACAGAGACTCACTCGTGAGCTGGTGATCCCCTTAACTCGTGCTCTGTGCAGGCCGGTATAAGAGAATCAGCTTACCGTACGTAGCATTGTGGGAGTCAATAGTTGTTCACTGCTCGGTGGTGATATAGTCGTGTTAGTTCACTGCTCGGTGGTGATATAGTCGTGTTAGTTCACTGCTCAGTGGTGATATAGTCATGTTAGTTCACTGCTCGGTGGTGATATAGTCATGTTAGTTCACTGCTCGGTGGTGATATAGTCGTGTTAGTTCACTGCTCGGTGGTGATATAGTCGTGTTAGTTCACTGCTCGGTGGTGATATAGTCGTGTTAGTTCACTGCTCGGTGGTGATATAGTCATATTAGTTCACTGCTCGGTGGTGATATAGTCGTGTTAGTTCACTGCTCGGTGGTGATATAGTCGTGTTAGTTCACTGCTCGGTGGTGATATAGTTGTGTTAGTTCACTCTTCGGTGGTGATATAGTCGTGCGAAGTGATCATATATTATAATACGTATTTCATTTTGTAACGGTGCACAAAACATATCATATTTTGTGTGAAAAGTGTTATTTTATTTTCGACGGATAAACTTTCAACTATAATTACAGTGAACTCTAAAAAATAAAAATTTGCTGAAGAAGATAGGGGATTTAATAAAATATGGAGATTAATGTACTACCACAGAGTTTAATTTGTCATTTGCGACTTCAGAACAATAGATCAAGCAATGGTGAATGACACTTTCAAGGAAAGCATTCCAACTTTAGTAAGACGTACTCCAAGAGTGGTGACATTCAAAAAGCTTTTTGAAAAACATTTAATTTGTTTAATAAGGAACGTTTAAGAAAATTTACAAATAAATTCAATTTTTAGTGAAATTAGGTTGTACAATCTGTATTAACTCAACGTGAAAGACATAAATGTGTAATATAACATAATATAATATAATATATATGCACAGTATTTGAATGATATTTGAAAGATATTGGTAATATTAATTACAAGTTATGATAAATTATAAAATAGGAATATCTTGAAATTATAGCAAACATCTAAAAATTCAGTACATATTAAAATTGTAGACATTTGAGTCAAAATTATACTTAAAACTATGTTCTAAGAACAAAGGGTGATGTGATCATGCATATTTCGTATTATTTTGAGAATTGACAGAACAAGTTATAAAAAAACATTTAATTTCTTCCTTATCTGTATTTACCTGTTCATGGGTTACTGCTGCAATACTGCAATATTATTTATACGACATGTTCCGATGCTACGACGGCTCATCCTCAGGTCTGATAAAGAAGAAACACACCAAGGAAATAATAGTTAAAACACAATGCGTTAGCCAATGAGGTATAACGTGCAAAGTTAGTGAATAAATTACTGTCCATATATATTATATTATATTATATTACGTTAAGTTAATACAACTTGTACAATCTAATTTCAATAAAAAATGGAATTTTTATTTATAAATATTCAAAAAGCTGTTGAGAGCAACGAAAGAAAACACTATTTTAGCATAGTTATCCTACAAATTGGGCAAAGTCTTCATCAAATAAAACAGAAGCCAGCTTTGTGCTGTCGTTGGAAATCGCAAAGGCGGGAAAACCTTACACAACCGGCGAGTTTCTTAAACAATGGACGTATGAAGTTATTTTTTCAAGATTTTATAAATACCGGTACAGATAAAATGTTTTAAAAGAAAGTGGAAAAACTTGTCTCTCTCCGCTAGAGCTATGAAGGATCGAATTGACAGTGATCGTATATCCACAGGGGTGTAAAATAAAAAACTTATCTCTCGCTATTAGTGGCCTTTCTTAGTGTTGTGTGATGGCAAGATATGTAACACCGTCAGGTATTCAAGAATAACTCATTTAATTACTACCACTTAAATAACAAACTAGAGGAGTAGATATTTTAGAAAATCTCCTAAATTGTTTAAGGAACAGAAATATTGACATCACTCGTATAGTAGCCATTGTGACGGATGAATCACCCTCTATGATTGAAAAAAAAAAGGCTTTGTTAAACTGTTCTCCGCGAATATTTCTCATGAAATAATTCAATTTTATGGTATTGTGTATCAAGAAGCTTTGGTCGCAAAAGTCTCTAAGAATCATACCGAAGCTAAAAAAAAATGGAATGAACATTGTTGTTCCGATAATTAATTTTATCCGAGCAAAGGCATTAAATCAAGAGAAATTTTCGACACTGCTACAAGAAATGGATAGCAAATATACGGATCTACGTACATTTACAGCTGTGAGATGGTTGTCGAGAGGTTTGTTACTAAAACATTTCTCAGAGTGTTTGGAAGAAATATAAGTTTTTTTAACTACCAAGGATTATAACAGAGAAAACAAAAAACCTCTCATTAATTCCGAATGGCTTAAAATTTATATGTTTGCTTGATATGACCATGCGAATCTAAAGTTGCAAGGAAAAGGAAATACTGCATTACAGTCATTAGAAAAAGTGCTTATTTTTGAGAAAAAAACTAGAATTATTAGGATACGTTGATATTTATATTAAACCCATTCGAATGCAATATGAAATTCTTGGATAGCAAAGGTTTTCCTGGAATACAGATTTAAGAACCACAGTTGGAGATTTTGAACATAAAAAATAAGCTAAGCTACAGGAAATGGTTACACAAGCTGAAACGAACTGACTGTACTGTACTAACAATATCACCCGTCAATGGGGCTTATTAAATGATTGTATGTTGACCCTACATGATATCACTATAAGAAATAGCCTGTACACGGGATTCTGAAACTTCCATGGTTCAATAGCTGAAGTCATCCCTTCTGTATATTTTAGGCGAAACAATCTTCTCCCGAATGGTCAGTCTAAATGCAGAACAATCAGCCCATCAGTTCAGTGATGGCTTCTCACAGCGAGGACTAGGTGTGGAGTGTTTTTTAATTTGTTGGAGCAACCTGACGCTATGACCGTCCAGGAGGTTCGAGATTTCCGTACACTAGTTGGTCCGTGGTTAGCGAGATGGTCAACATAGAAAACACGGTGAGTTTGAGACACTATTAGAAGGTTTTGGAATAGTGCCTTCTTAGTCAAGTTGTTTAGATCTTATTGAGCGGGTTAAAGATTGTTTAAGCCAGCACATGAATACTAAGAGCTAGAGACGTTGGGACAATTTGAAAAGGGCAACTGGGTTGTTAATAAGTCACCGGTTCCGCTTAATAGTTTGGGTGCAGATGAGGCTTTAGAGCATCAAAATAGAGTAATGAAAGTAACGGAAGTTCTTTTTGGAATAAAACTGAATTAAAATACAAGGGGGTACTTTTTCATATACTTCCCTGGGCTTACAAGATTTGTAGAAGGAAAAAATAGATAAATTATTGGTATCAACAAAATACATCATGAGCTGACAAAGGCAGCATCAGAAAGGCAAAGCAAGAATGTATGTGCTCTTGTTAAATTACTTCAGTAAGCTGGTAGCTCATTTACACATGGTAGAAGTGATCTGGTAAACAACAAAACAAAAGTTCTAAGTACAAAATATCGTAAAGGAAGAATTGACCAACATGTCGGCGATCTGACAAAGGCAGTTTACTAAGTTTACAAAAGAACGTATAGTGACAGGTCAAGTCAAGCTATGGAACCCAGTGAAGAAAATGAATCTACAGATTTGTAAACAAGCAGTGAAAAATGTTCATATAAAAAAATCAAAGTAGAACTGAAACTGTACCGTGGCTACAAAATATCTTCGCCACCGACCCCATTTTACCAGGAAACCAGCGCCTTGTATTGATTTCCACGCACGTCAACACAGAACACTATTCATCGTTCAAGTTAGACGAGAAAACAAGAATGAAGACAGGGAGTGCTATGTGATCCAGCTCACTTGTCCCCGAGTTGTGGACGCTGCGCAGGCGCTAACGCTTGGGGAAAGAGGTGCCCTGTGCTATCACGTGTGTCTCTCTACCCTCTCATAGACATCCTCTCGACTTTTGCGTGGGCGTCGATGAGAGAACCACACTATAGCTAGCTGATGATGACTTCATTGAACATGGAATACCTCCGTACCATTTTCTCCCCGCTGTTCTAAATTGAATATAAGCAAGTGTAACAAGTTACAAGACAGATGTAACAACTTGCGAGTTATGGCTTAATCGAATGGAGGACACTCACCGAACCCCCAAGACGAGCTGCAACACGCGGTACCAGCACCGACCTCCTTACTCCAACCGACCACCCGATAGACTAGCGACAGGCGCCACCTAGCGTGAAACCCGAGACTGGCGAGAAATAAAGGAAGATAGTTGCTTCTTCTGGCCACGTCAAGCTTCGAGGCTATTCGACACGTCACTCGACACCGTCTCTCGCTTCTCCTTCCTTCCCTCTCCTCGCGTCCCTCCCCCTCTCTGTTAACTTTAACTTTGTATACATAGTTGTGCGCTGGTGGTCACTTATTACACCACCAGCTTATCGAGGTGAGAACGGCGACGTAGGGCAGGGGATTATTATTGTCTGTATCTAAATTATATTTCGGCGTAGTGGGGAAACTTTCTAAATTATTGTTCTGGACACAAATCTTAGTTTAAATATGTAATCTTACCACGTCATGCGCTTCTCGCTGTTGTCAAAATGTCGTCGCCTTTCTGGGCTCCAGCCCTGTTTATTGCGCCTATTGGCTTAGTTGGTATATTTACATACTATTGAATACACAGAGTAAAACTCCGCGTCTTGGACTTACTTCCCACCTAGTATTTATTTATGAGTATGGTTAGGATTAGCTGTCGTCTGGGTAGATTACATTGTATTAGGAGACAGGACACTAATAGGATAGATTGGGACTTGGTCCACTATTGGTCGTTATTATTGTATAACTTTATGATATTTGTTGGGGGTTGTGAGCACTTAAAGCTTATGCATTACACAGGACTTTTGAATATCATAAACTTTAAAGATCACCTTATTGAATTGGATGTTCTTCGAACCTAGGACCATGGACCTTGGTATAAGTCAGTTAGGATTATTGTCTGATATGTTTAATTATGTTCGTCGTGCATTGTTGCATTGTTGCATTGTTCAGTTATGGTCTCCGCCATCTAAATTGAACTATTTCTCGTTAGGAAGGAAGATGCGCTTCACGCTCTATGTTTTGTTGATTTCTATAATGTGTACCTTTTCATTGTTTATGACAAATAAAGAAATATTATTAAAATTAGGCCATTTCGCCTGATTTTCCAGTCATCCTCACCCTAGTATAGGGAAGGGGGGGGGGGGGGGGCGGTTGCACAAGTACCCAGAACGAAGCAATCACTCTTTGATGCTAATAACAATCAGAAACTTACCTAAATGAACGTTATCGTTATTATGGAGATTTTTATATACATATTTTTTTAAATTGAAAACCAGGCTTTGGTTAAATTCAGTTAAAATCATGTAGGGATTCAATTTGGTCATTTTTGGATATATATTTTATTTAACTAAGTTTAATTTATATTGATATTTGTTTTGGGCAATGACATCTTTTGGTCTTAAACCTTTTGAATCCAATTTGGGATGATTATTTTTCGAGTCAATTTTGTTCTACTTGATTTTTGAGCACTATCGTGCACCTTAATTCTGTTTCTATATATGCAATTTTGAAATAAGTCCATGCATTAATAAATATTTATTTTATCATAATTTTTTATATTTAATGTTATTGGAGAATACTTTAGATATTTTGATTAATATTAGGTGCAGTGCTAGATACAAGCATATCTCCTCTAGTTATGTTATAAAAGTATGTTAAGTGTTGTTAGATGAGATGCGATCGCTATTTTTGAATATAGTTTAGTAGACATAAATACTTATACATATTACTACTTGACTGATATACAGGGTTCTATCTAATATTGCGCACTGTTCGCTATTTCTAAAGATGATATTGTTTTCCTTTCTGAGGCTTATTTTATCATCTGAGAGTAAATTGGCCTTGAGGCCTAAATTGATTCTATGTTATTTTCTTTGCATTAATATTTAGCAATACCCTAACTCCCTCAACATTATTAGTCAAATGCTCATCTTTATTAATGTTAAGATAGCTTGGTCAGGATACCTGGACTTGGCATATTTTAGAGTAGGAAAAGTAAAGTTCCCTGGTGATAAACATTCTTTTATTCTTTGTCACAACCTTTTCACTGTGGCTGGTTTCTTGAGCGTGCGTGACCCGTACGTTCTAGTGTGCCGAGTGCTTAGTGAGAGCAGTTGAAAACAGGATAAATCACTTTTCTCGCCAAATTATTATTGTTGCTAGGTTGATTTACAATACATCATAAGAAATTATGAGCTTTCAGTTATACCTCGATTAATATTTGCTCCAGATGGTACAATGTTTCACTGCCCTGTCAAGAGCAAAATTAGGTAACTCCTAGAGCCTCTACTTGAAAAAACTCAGGACAAATACATACCTGCATATGGGGATTAAATAATGGAAACTGAATAATCAATTACTCGTGTTACTATTATAGATGGTATGGAAGAACTAAAAACTCTTGACAAGCCACCAACAATCAAGACTTGCACAAATATTGCTAGCCACTCTATCGACTGGACCAACAAGAAGTATGAAATGTAAAATTGCCTTCATTTGACGTTTGACTCATACATTGAAGATTCACTAAGAAACAATGCCAAGGGCATACCCAACTGGCACACTACTGAATAAAACCTGAAACTGATATCCACTCTATAACCAGATAGAAACTTCTTCGTGAAAAGACCAAGAGTAAGTAAATCTAGCTATCTAGCAGAGAAGTTGTTGGAAAAGGCAAAAGTAACAAACCGCAACTGCTTAGTAACACGATGCTAAGGGGACCAACCACAATATAGATGTTGCTTAGTGACATAATGATAAGGGGACAAACCACAATATAGATGTTGCTTAGTGACATAATGATAAGGGGACAAACCACAATATAGATGTTGCTTAGTGACATAATGATAAGGGAACAAACCACAATATAGATGTTGCTTAGTGACATAATGATAAGGGGACCAACCACAATATAGATGTTGCTTAGTGACATAATGATAAGGGGACAAACCACAATATAGATGTTGCTTAGTGACATAATGCTAAGGGGACCAACCACAATATAGATGTTGCTTAGTGACATAATGATAAGGGGACCAACCACAATATAGATGTTGCTTAGTGACATAATGATAAGGGGACAAACCACAATATAGATGTTGCTTAGTGATATAATGATAAGGGAACAAACCACAATATAGATGTTGCTTAGTGACATCATGATAAGGGGACCAACCACAATATAGATGTTGCTTAGTGACAATGATAAGGGGACCAACCACAATATAGATGTTGCTTAGTGACATAATGATAAGGGGACAAACCACAATATAGATGTTGCTTAGTGATATAATGATAAGGGAACAAACCACAATATAGATGTTGCTTAGTGACATCATGATAAGGAAACAAACCACAATACAGATGTTGCACGATGCTAAGGGAGCCAATGAAGATAAGACATCAGTGAGTAGCTCACATGAAGAAAATAATACGGCATGCAATAGAAGCTACAAAAAGAGGAGAGACTCGCTGGCCATATACTCTCCCGACACCGATATGTTAGTCCTAACGTTAAGCAAGTGGTTTTATCCGATATAAGATATCAGCTTCATCACTAGAAGTGGAAGGAAGAAGCGAAGTGTTCCCCTCAACGCCATATACATCAAGTTGGACAGAATGAAAGAAATCAGAAGGCCTCATTGGTTTGCATGCAATATCGGGGGAATATAGTTTAATAAAAAAGAGAAGTGGCGTTTTTGAAATCCCTTCATTGCCGCTGATGACAACCTTCTGCAAGCTATAGCAAACCTTGGAAAAACAAGTCAAATTCAACTTATCATTGGTGGCAGCGTGAAAACAACTATCTAGCACCTGTTCCTCCTCCTGCCCCCCAGGCTGCACTAGAACTCATTAAGCTACACTGGGCTGCGGTACAAAAATGTGCTATTAATTGTTGCAAGTGTACCGATAATTATTTTCTGTATATAGAAATGTGTAGTTGTTTTGGTGATGAAGAGTTATTTGAAAATATACTGCTGTAACTTGTGAACCAGTTTTTGGCACCGATAATGAAAATGAGGAGAGTGAAATAGATAAAATGTTCCCCTTGTTTAGCCATTGTAGCGCACGCACGCACGTATACATACACACACTTTCAAAAGGAAGAGAAAAAATATTATTTAAAGTAACAGAACTCATTATATAAACAAAATCAAACTAAATTCAAGTTATATTTATACAATTTTAGCCCTTCCTTTTGAAGATGTCTCGTTTATATTTAATGCAACCGAGTTCTTGGGGATTGATTTCCTTGTGTATGGCATATATGGCCGGGAGGGACATAACATTCAGTTCGCTCTCCTGTATGTGGATTATTAGACGCACAGACCATAGAGGGGTGTCTACACGTACCCGCAGTGAATATGGAGGGGTGAGAACCAAACTTAAGCCTAATTTACGCACCCTTGGTCACTGTTTGGATAATTTCTCTTAAGAGAAAAATACCCAAGGTACCAGCCGGGAATCGAACCTTGTACCCCAAGATTCGTAGCCAGGTGCACTGACCACTAGACATTAGGGACAGATGTGGCTGGATTTAATTGCACATTATAGTCTTTGATAAATTTAAATAGATTAAATTAAATTATTGTGATTTCGTTTATATAAGTAATGCTTGTAATATTAATATTTGTTGTAATCTTAGCCGCTAGCTAATGACAAAATACTGGAAACTGCAAACTTACCCAATTCTACGAAGACGTCCGCGGCCATGCTCATGTAAACACTGCGAGCCACTTGTCGTCACAAACCTGGCCATCACGACCTTCCTTGTAATACTAAGGCGCGCCCGCTGGGATACGTCACGCCGATTCTGCTTGCCCAAAGACCATAAGAAGAAAAGAAGTAACACTCCACCAAGTTTACGAGCGGGCTTCTACTAGCTCCGAGAGGCTCCTAGAACCTTCTCCACCTTATCTACGTCCTTTGCCCCCCCCCCCCCCCACCATGTTCTGCAAGCTGTGTTTTAGTGCGTATAAAAGATCGACCATGTGAATTGTGAGCCACTCTTGGGCTGGCTGTGAAGGTCGCTTGAATAGGCGATAGCGACGAAAATTACAATGTAAGCTAAATTCCTTTTGGGTTAAATGTCTGACTTTTCAAAATTCTTTTTAGGCGCTTCAATTATTTTTACTTAGTAAATATCCGAAAAGTTTTAAACTTGCTTTCATTGACATTTCAAGCTATGTCTACGTATAAACTAAAGCTTTACTCTTGTCTGAACGCATAACATATCTGAACTTGAGACTTTTGCTCTAACTATTGGAATATTTTTGTGAAAGGTTTACGATTTTACCGTCGTATTCATATTAAAGATAAATGGGTTGAGATGCCTAACCTTTTGGACTTTATATTTTGGGCGTAACGGATTTAAATTGTGTATAAGTTATAGTTACTGGTTTCCTATTTTTATCTCTATTTATCATGTTAGGTTTAGCGCTTTAATTTTAAATGGACTCGTTCCTAAAAGATCTTGCTCTGATTAATTGTTCGTCAGAGATAGGCGAATTTGGCATCAGACTATGTTGTCTTATAATATATGTAAATCTCAATTTATTTTTCTCTGGGCTGAATCACTTAAACTATTTTTCTTAGATTAATAGATATTGACTGTAAAATATATATATATAAAAAAAGAAAGGGGAAAGGGAAAACAACTTATAAATAATGTCATTCGTAAACATCGCCTGTAGATTTTAACTTAATAATAAACTTTGCTAGGTTTATATGTAAATTTCTCTGTGTTAGGGTAAGTTTAGTAAGGTTATTATATGGATGTTCGCCTCCGAACATGAATTGCTGGTGCCTTCAGCGCGTGATATGTATAGATGGGAAGTTGCCATAGCAACCGAGTCATGATGACTAGTGAGAGTTGTTGGTCAATTGAATGCAAAGTTGTTGTCTAATATCAACCTCAGCTCACACAAATAGCTAGGTTTAATTGTATATTTTTCCCCATTCTTACGGGGCTGGTAAAATAATGTGAATAATGTATATTGACTAGGTGTTAGTAATTGTTGAAGTTAACGTTTAATTCCTAGGTTGAGATTATAAATGGGTATTAGTTTTCATGCCTAATTGTTATTTCTTGTAGCGAGCGATGAGGGTTGCTCTTAAAGCTGGCGCTAGTGGTATGAAGACGCCAAAAGAAAATGTTGTAAGGAAGTTGCATATTGTATGTGTTAATATACTTGTATCCATTGTTGCTGACTCTTTTTTGGTAAATTATAATAAATTACTGTTGACGGTGATATTCGTTCCTTCTCTCTATATAAGTATCATCCTTCGGTAATTTTAAGTTGAGTTAATTCATGTGAGGTAATCACAATAATGGTATAACGTCTGGACTGTGTTTATCGACCGTTGAGGACGGCCGTGAGAACTTGCCCTCATCTATCCCAAATTGCGTGTTCTGGGTGTTATTTTGCTTACCCAGCGGGTACAACAAGTTCACTCACCCAGCCCACTCTATCGATTGTTATTTTTATTTTCCTTTTGAAGTGTTTGAACCTTCTCTTTTGGATGGTAGATCCTAATTATGGTTCATTGTTAAACTTCGTTTTGAAGGTTTGTTTTAAATTTATCTAAGCCTGTGGAGCTAGATTACTATAGGAAGCTTTACTAGATTAATCCTAAGTGGGTTTTATTTAAAAGTAATATAATATATTATATTATCCAAGTATTATTTTCTCTGCCTTGCAAAACATGAGTGCTGAGTAGATCTACATAGAATGTTTTAATACCCCCCTCATCCCCCTCATAAAACAATAGTTTACCATACCCGCTTCGTTGGCTAGACTGCCAATGATAGGGAGATAGGGGTTCGAGTCCCGGTTGAATGTGCCGAGGGTTTTTTTTTTTCTTAAATGGTTTTCCACTCTCTCTCTCCACGCAAATGCGGGTATACTTTATTTAAATTCAGCCATCCTCATCCGTAACAGCTTGTTGTAATCAGTACATAAGCGTATAGCCCTAAGGTGTGTAGTGGGGTGCAAAGACATCGATCATTTCCTTGTAGACCTGTGACCTGTTGGTTCCTTCACAGTGTGACATGCGATTGTCAGCTGTTTACAAGGTGACGTGATCTTTCAGACCACCTTCTTGCGGCTAGAATTCCCTCTGACCCAGAATACACGCACGGCCTGTGTAAACAATAGTTGTATCCCAATACTCTATGGGCTCTCTCCGACTTGGGCTTATTTTACATGACACACGCGTCCAATACACATGGATGAGGTTTTCATCTTTAATGTAATAAAACATCTTGTATTTAAATAATGATGAATAATGAAATAACCAGCGAAGTAGTCAATACTATATTAAGTGCATGCACTCACATGGTTGTTTTTACCCTCGGTTCGTAAATATTTTATGTAACCAACGAAAATAAAATCACAGATAATTGTTTTTTTATTTATAGACCAAATGTTTTGGGTATGTTATGAGAAGTTTTTTTACAATTATTTTAAATATTGCATCTATAAAGTGCGTTTAGTTTTAACCACTTCCCACTTCCACTTGTAAAAACAAAGTTATTTGGTGTTTGAGAGTGAATACTCGTTTCTCGTCCGCACAGGAGTCGAGTTCAATCAATGGTGCTGATCAACGAGTGATGTATCAAGAACAAATATCCGATGAACAAGCGTCCATCTTGTCCCTTGTAAGGTTCCGTACTCACAAAACTTCATCAAACTTCATCTGTGACTTAACCAAGCGTGCAGCGTGAAACGACTAGTTAGGCTATTACTTCTCTATTTCACATCATGCTTTGATTGATGAATATTTAGAGTACATCGATTACGAACAACTGCCATGTTTGTGCAGTGGTCAAGACGAACCGGATTACTACCCCTTCACCTACAGAGCCCAAACGAAGACTGAACCCGCTGCAACGAGTACTCCGGTAGAACATGTTCTGTGAATCTGTCCAACACATCCGGCTGGTTCTGTTTGATTGAATCATTCCTGTTTACGTATCGCATACTTCATGAAGGACCGAGAGGTGAGTGGTGAGTGAAAGCTGACTAGACATATCTATAGACCTATAGACCTTGTATGGTTTTAATATCAATCCTTCTTGGATCATCATTTTTATGTAAGGTTTAAGAATACTATATATCTTAAGATAGAGAAAAATTGTTTGAAAACACAAAAAAAGAGCAAACAATGTTTCCGGGAAAGTGTTTCCAAGTGGTATTACCTTAAGATTAAGGACATCAATATATAAAAAACACACACTATAATAACAAAACAGTTTTATTAATTTGTACATTATATTTTCCAACCTAAAATATTGTAATTATAGGACACCAACAAAACAGGAAGAGGTACATAAAATAGATCTAAAGTATTTATGATATATTATATTCGACAGCTTAAACAAGAATATATTATATATTTCTGCTAGGTACAGCCACGGTCATAATGTGTCACTGAAAACGCAATGCTTCCATTTTGACACATAGGCAATGTTTATGATTGTGACTGTACGCAGTCAATCCTCCAACATCAGGTACAATTCATGTTTAGTCGTTCACAAATATGGAAGCTCTGTTGAGGACTGTCTGGATAAGGTAGACCTAGGTTAAAAGAAGTAGACACAACTTTGTTTCCCAAAAATTTACAAATCCATTTTAAATTAACAATTTACATTCTCACAAATAAAAGGCTATTTGTCGACATTCAATCTTCACTTCTATACACAAATTCCTCGATAATCCGGACCTCATTAATTCGGGTTTCACTTAATCTGGACTACAGACAAGTATTTTTAAACTTGTTAGTGTATCATAGGCAACCAAGCTTATTCAATACTAGTTCAACAGATCTAGAACCATCTTGTTCACTTCAGGTTTAGTTAATTTCTAAATAGTATTACACTTTTATAGCTAACATTCTGTGTAATTCAATAAATAAATGAAATTTTCTCTGCTGCATTATTTGTATGATTTTTCTAAATTTCCCTTGTTGATGATCTGTTACAGACTATCTCGGCCATTTTGTCTGGATTATCGAGGTTTTATTATAATGATGCTGAGTTTTTAGACTTATCAAAATAAAATGATTGTTACACACATACACGTTTTAAAGTGGCACTATTACTAGTGTAATTTCCCTATTTTCTCTTCTTCAAACGCTCACTATTCTGATAGTCAGAATATTTCATCCTGACAGTCGTCAATTGTAACTTTGTTTTAGCTTCCATTAGCTGCCAGCCCCAAGCTACACACATACATATTCCAATTTTAAACTTGAACCAAGAAAATAGCTAAAAAAACACAACTCACACTAATTAATAAAAGACTCTAATATTTTAATATGGCTATTGTAAGATTGAGTTTACATGCTCTAGGCGTTTTATTTATCCTGAGACTTAATTCGATTTACAACATTTACAATTCAAATATTGGGTTGATACTATTATAGCTGCAATTTGACTTGAAATAATATTTTTTATAGAACTCATCATTAAAGTGATATAATATTATATTTGGTTCAAATCATGTATAAACACAAGCTACACAATGGTATAGTGTTTTTCAATTAAAATCAAGTAATTTATATTAAACTGTTTAAGGTATTGTTGTGTCCATTTAAGATGCATACAAAACATATGCATTAAATTTCAGATATAAAACTTTCTAGTGATCACAAGTCCATTTAGATCATAATTTTACTTATTTCGTAGAGAAGTGTATATGCTAACACCGCCTTCAATAGCACGGCCACTAATAGTCAATAATGAATACCTAACTCGCAATCTGTAAGCGATGCAACACAATACAATCTAGCTTAACTCTACACTAGACCACAAAATACACGAAACAAATAGCTGTAATTCAGTCAATATTCATGTATCCAATGTGTATGGTAAACAATGTACATCAAGTTTGATTATAAGAGCTATAATAACTTAGCTTGAAGGGGGATGGGATTATGTTAAGAGTCAAGACACTTGGAAGATAATAATAATAATAATAATAATTCAGGTCTAGGGGTTAATTATTTTGTACTAACTAATTGCTTTATAAATAGTCATTTTTGGGCCAATTATACATTTTTTCAAAAATAATATTTGATCAGCTGCATTTTACATTAATAATAATATAATAACATGTGAATGAAACCAAGTTAAGGATGCTGCACCGGCTGCGCGATTTAATCATTAGTCAAGATAACACAAACTTCACAATTTAATAAAGTTAATTATTTAATCATTGTGGCACAAACTTCGCAGTTTAATTAAATCAATTATTTAACCAACTATCACGGTGACACAAGCTTCGCAATATGATCACGGTTGTACCCGCTGCGCAACGCACTCCAGCCTATTGTTTAGTTATGAATCACGGTTGTACCCGCTGCGCAACGCACTCCAGCCCATTGTTTAGTTATGAATCAGTGTTTAGTCTGGTTTTATTCCTAAGCTACGGTAAAGTTGAACTTGTTTTATTCAACTATACTATTCATTCCATGCCTGATAGTTTCACAAGCCTGTATATTATAGTTGTTGGAAGATAATTGGCTACACTGAATAGTGATTTAAAAGTATTGTTCTTTCTTGATAATGATAATAACGTTCGATCTGAAGAAGAGCTCAGTTTCTCTCAAGATGACGCGTGCAACAGACACCAGTCAAGAGTTTTAGAAAACGTTCAAAACAATCATGTTTAGGGATCTAAACATTCGGGCAACTACATATTCGTTTAAACTCGAGTTAACTATCACTAATTGCTCAATTTGGGGTATAATCTAAACCAAAATGAGTATGTAATATTGTATTACTCGCTTCGGTGGCCGCATAGTTTAAGCTGCAGTAGGAAGACGCAGTGCTAAAAAAAGTTTTGTTTTACTTAAAAAATAATTTAAATAATATCATGTATAATATTTTAATCATAAAAAGGCTGATATATAGTGAGTCATTTATTTTAACGATACTCTCCAGTAAAACATATGTTATGCTTAAGAGATTATTTATCTTAAAAGTCAACTATTTTTTAAAAGGTATCTAAATATGGATCTACTTTAAAGACTAAAATCTGAAGCTATCAAACAATCATCTAAATTACACTTTAGCTATACTAATACCAGATAGAAAGTTATTACTAAAACAAAATTGCAAATCAGTCTCCTCTTGAATAATTATTACATTTTTGTATGAGAGCACTCCTTCTCAAGAGTGAAACTGTTGGTTTTCAAATGCCGACTAGCTCTGTAAAGGTTTGATACTCGCACACACCAATAAAACATGGCCACTTCAAAATGCAAGTGATGAAATGTCTAATATCAACTATACAATTACAGTTAAATAATATGTTGATGAGAGCTTACCAAAATACTGTAGGGACACTTAATATTTATAAAATTACATATTATTGACCATGTATACAATTCCCCATGTTTTAAATGGCATGGTATTAAAATAATATAAATGAGAAAGGTTTTAAAATATAAATATTGCTTGAAATGTTGCGTTTCGCATGTATTTTCAGGAAAAAATTCTTGTTTGTACAGTGATAGTATTGTTAAAACATATTTTAAAATTTACAATTAGACGTCAATAATACTTTGTTATCATAATGTTTGCAGAGAATTTATTTCTAAGGCTCCCATTATTAGTAAACATATTTTATGCTATCAATATGATTATATAGTAAACAAAAGATTGTTATTATGTAACCCTCATGTAATATTGCTAGTATGTATATCACCAGTAAACTGTTTGACTACCCTAAAATAATATAGACCAGTGGCATGAATATATTCATTTCATTCCAGCAAAGAAAGGAAATTCTATAAAAATATATTGTAAATATTTAGTTTATCTAAAAGAAATTAAAACTGTCTAAACTTATACTTATATACATATGTTTTAAGATTGTAGCTAGAAAAAAGTTAATCGATTTAATAGTTTCAAGGAAATAACTTCCTAACAATTAATCATAAAAACCTTACTATTCTGTTTTATAATATAAAAATTGTTTAAGGATAAACCATGTATATAACTATTTGACACGTATATTTTAAAATATATTCTAAACAGCCTTGGATTTCTAAATACTACTAACTGTATTATAAATTAAATATATACAAAATGAATCAATATAAATTTAGATTACTGTGTTTTATCAAACATAAATATATTTTTGTTTATCCAAAAGTGTGAACATAACTAAAATGTAAGTTTAAAGTTTTGACATACCAATGGAATTGAAGTTTTAGTCGCTCCAGTATTTTTAAGTTATGCTATTATATTTTCCACAACTGGCAATGGTTTAGCCACTAGACTCAAAAGGCAAATTGGTAAATCAAACTACCGTCAGTAGAACGATGTGCTCCAAGTCTCTTCCATCGGGCTGATCATGGGGAGACTCGGGATGGAAGATGATACGGGAGGCAGGCACTGGAAGACGTAGTTTGCTCCAAGATTGTTGTCCCAGTACTGAATACCTCGGCACTGAAATCGGAGAGCAAACTCTAGTCTCCCACCTAAACCTAGTGTGTGCGCGTACATTTGGAAAGTAAACTTGTCAGAAAACCCATCACAGGAGTTCGGGACATAAGTTGCCTGAAGATCAGAGAAGGTTTTCCATCCATCCAAGGAGTATCTGACGTGAACACTCTTATGGAAGTCTAGATTCCTGACGCGAATAGTTCCGGATATACTGAAAGTAGTCGAATCGACAACTACCGCGTTCTCTAGACAAACCTTTCTGTCACGAACACGGTCCAAAAAGTCTGTCTGTCCCCCTGGCTGTTGGAACAAAGGAACCAAGCATTTTTCAGGTTTGACCCCTGAAGTTAAAGGAGTCACTTTAGATACATAATTTGATACGACATTTGGAGACTGGTCTGATCCAAGAGATAAATCTACATCTTCCAAATCTAGGTAAGCAGACTTTGGAACTTTGGGGATTTCATCCAAAAAGGTTCTCACGTCAGCCAAGTCAAGACCTAAAACATCAGCGAAGCGTACAATTTTCTTATTCCCTGGTGTTCCAGGAGGAGTCTTTCCACTTTTCAAAGAGGAGCATCGCCTTAATCGTTGTGGTCGTTCATCGTCGTCAATATAATCGTCATCCTCATTCGTTGAAATGCTTATTTCACATTCCCTCTCACTTGTTTCAGTTGGTGAAGATATAACGGTTTTGATGAATGATATAACTTCATTTTTTGAAGGAGGTGGGACTGGAACAACCGTAGAAAGCGGTTCAATATTTTGACTCAAAGCTGCACAGTCGATAAGGAGATTAGTTGGACGATTGAAGGAGCTGCAATAACTTTCCTCAGAGGTATCTGTTAGGATACGTGTAGATTCATTTTCAATAGAACTTTCCTCATTGTCAACTTTGGCACATGTGTAAATGCTAGGCAAATATCCACTGTCCAAATATTCATTAAAATCTCCTGCGTTTTTAGAAGAAGCCGAAGATTTCAGTGAAGGTTCATATGAGGAAATATTTGGAAATAATGAATGATTGTCAGGAAAATCTATGACGGTCTTCTGTACGGATTTAGCTAAGCGTTCCTCAATGTGGGAAGCCACATTTTCTTCCTCACTGCCTTTTGCCCCCCGAGTTGTCTCGGTTGTATGGGGATGGGTGTAATTTGAGGACAATTCCAATGCAGATTCATGTGTTGATACATTTGGTATTGATATTTTAGCGTGAGGATGCTCAAGGATGGTACTTTGTATGGATTTAGTTAAACTTTCCTCAATATAAAGAGCCAGATTGTCTTCATCCCTGTCTTGTTCCCCATGAGTTGTCTGAGTTGTATGATGTTTGGTATCGATTTTTATTGTGTCTGCACTCTCATCTTTAAGTGGATAACACCAAATATTCATTGATTTTTGGATTGAGTTAGAGTTACATGATGATTCGTCATTGTATGGGTTTTCATGAATTTCTAATTTGATTGCTTCCCTTGTGTCCGGGAAGAAACATTCGTTCGCAATTTCACCGTTTGTTAGCGCCGAGGAGTTAGTTTCTTTCAAAACAATAATGGATCCTGATACTGGATCAGACTTATTTTTTTGGTTGAGTTGATCGACGGGTTTTTTATGTATGTCATGTGCTTTGTGTTGAAGAGAACTTTCTTCAGGATGGAACTTTTGCTCTATATGACAAGATCCTTCTTTCTTTAAATAACCGTTGTAAGATGAACTGGCGTGTGCATTATCTGTTGATTCTCCATTCCTCTGAAACCAAGGGCGTTTGTGTCTTTGCTTTCGATCACTTGGAAGGCAAACATCGGTATCTTCAGAAAACCTGGATGATCTCGAACATTCTGTATCGGAGCCCTCGGGATCATAATATATAGCATCTGAACTACCATCGCTAGTTGGGGAAGTACCTTCTGTTGTTGAAAAAGAAACTATAGATCCAGAATCAGTGTCTTGTGGTAGTGACGGGCAATTACAAGAGTCTTCATCGTTTTTAAGATCTTTTTGTGGTTTGTTAACTAACATATCTACGACTTCCGATACCACAACATCTTCCTCCGGACTGCCCGGAGGTTCGAAATCGAAATCAAAGAAAATATCCGAGTCTGAAGAAGAACTAAGCTTCGGCTGACAGCTGGTGACAGAAGGTTGATGGCCGATCCAGCTGTTTTCATCAGAAGAATCATCAAGTCCAGCCCCAGATCGACCCAAGGAATTGAGTCTGCTCTCAAGCCTTCGGGCAAAGGCCTCAGCTCGTGTTCGACAACTCATGGGGATAATGGATCCAAGGCCACACGACTCCCTTTCCGCAGTCATCTGGTCGTGGCGTTTGGAGACCTGGAACAAAGAAAGCTTAACATTTATAATAGTTTTTTTTGTGGTTAGGTCCTAATGGAGAACAGACATATACTGATTAATTAAAACCTTCCAAATCATGCAAGGATCAAGTTATATATTTTACATAGGGCTGGGGGGGTTGGGTTTCAGGTAACACTACAATAGCTTTTAAATTGAGTGCTATGCCTCCAAAATATTATAAATATGAAGGTGATGTTAAATATTATAGGTAGGTTTAACAAGGATTCAATTAAAAACAAATTATAGATACTATATTTTTAAACTTGTTTTAGAAAATTCGTAAAAAAAAAGCACCGACACACAAATTAAGACCAGCGGGTTATAATATTTCAGCCAGCCACAATGTTATGCATAGTAACTTATTTAAGGTGGGAGTTCTTCACTTGATGACCTTAACAGTAGTTGAATATTTGTCAAGGGTATCTTTAAATTTAATTACAACTTTTTCTCTTTATCTAAAAAGTTTCTCGTCTAATACCGCTACGCTCGTGACAAATATTCAACAACTGTTGATATCTACCACCTTGTGAAGAAAATTTAGCTATTATGTTTCTAATGGAGCAATATTTTATTTATAAATGTGTTAATAACATAGTGCACTTAATTAATTTAGTATTTTTAATTCAATTTGATATAAAATGCTTTGTAAACCATAATTATAACACAAAATTACCTTTTCTGTATCAAAATGTATAGTTTTAAATATGAATACAGCTAAACATAAACATTTATTTTTAAGGGAGGAGGGGTTTGTGGCCAAACTTCCCAACAGGAGATGACAAGGATTGTTTCGTGGCTCAATTTAATCTGTTTTAAAACAAAACTGGGGCTAAAGGAGTAAAGAGTTGTATAAGACTCCAATAAACTAACAGCCTGTGCATTGTAGAGTTGATTCCCAAATATCCCCCTTGTTGCTCAAACCTGCCCGCTACTGTTCACTCTAGTGTTGTGTGAATTAATATGTTTGACAAAATGGTTTCTGGCCAGTAAGTACGAGAAGGGTGATCAAGAGGAAATCGAAACCTGGCATCCCTGGCCAGAGCCAATATCTCACGCTCTAAATTAAGACCATATAGAAACTTGACATTTTTAGCTCAGAATAAGTATTTAAATTTGTTTGTATTTTGATTTTTAGACACGTTTAACACAAAAATAGGAGTTAAATATCCCACTGGTAGACATCTAGACACAACGGGGACCCGAAGCAGTCGTCCTCAGAGCCGGTGGAGAGCGTGTGTGTCGTGGTTGTAACATATTAAGTGCCCTAGTTACTGGTGAATGGTTGAGTTGGGGGTCTGCTAAACGGCACCATACGAACTGCTCGACAACAAACTGCTAGACAAGCTCAGGTATAGGAGTACAAACTGCTCGACAACAAACTGCTAGACAAGCTCAGGTATAGGAGTACAAACTGCTCGACAACAAACTGCTAGACAAGCTCAGGTATAGGAGTACAAACTGCTCGACAACAAACTGCTAGACAAGCTCAGGTATAGGAGTACAAACTGCTCGACAACAAACTGCTAGACAAGCTCAGGTATAGGAGTACAAAGTGGCCGACACGAGAGAACCAATTGCTCGACAACTATCGAGATAAATCCACTTGAGAGTGGCTCAAGGGACAGACAATTTATTACAAGGCTAACAAAGTTATAACATGGTAAGTAGGGGTTGGAATGACAGTTCTGGACCACTTTCTCCCATAAGGTTAACATTTATCCAGGTGACCTGGTGGTCTAGGGGTAAGGTGTCAAACTTCTGTGCTGGCGGCCGGGGTTCAATCCTCGGTCCCGACACAGATTTATCTGATTGCCAAACCCTTCCTTCCCCTCTGACAATACGTGTATTAACCACAACTTGTGAATGTGTGGAGTGCTAGGCTTCCACCGTGGTTTGGATCCCACGTTAAACTGTAGGTCCTCCATTTAATTTCGCAATCAACCTACCATTTCAAATTAGCGTAAGTGCGTATAAGCTGAACGGGTAGTAAGACTTTGTGCTAATAATAATAATATTGATCTACCACATTGAATGGGGTGGGTCACTTTCTCCTCTAACCTAAGCTAACCTAACCTTAACAGGCTCTTAATTCTACAAGAGTGCCTTATGTCCCTGTATTTGTCGTTCTGCCTATGCAGCCCACCTCCTTGCAGCCCCCTCTTCCCTTGAGTCTAGATTCCAGCCTCTATCCCGTACTCTCCTCGCAGCCTTCATCCCCTTCTCTTACCATGCTTGCCAATCTCTCCTCTCCCCTCAGCCCTGATCTGCTCAACTTCCAGTCTCCAGCCTGAGCAAGAGGTAGTCTGGCTCGATCTTGACCGTGTTCATCCCATCCAGCTCCAATCCATCCTATTACCACGCACCCCGCTTACCAGCCAGCCCTTAAAACTTGACATCTTAGATATTGTGCCTTAAACGATGTATCCATCATCCTACCACCCACTCCTTCATACCTGACTTCTTGGTGCTTGTACCTTAAACGATATGTCTTTCCTGCTTACCACCCATCCCTCAAAATATTCTGAAACTGTTTGAAACGGTACTATATAAATATGCATCATTCTCCACCCGACACCTTAAACATCGTGATCATTCATCGGGGTTCTGTCCCAGTCGGTTGACTGAAGGTGGATTTTCATAAATGGTTTTCCCCTCTCACTCCACAAAAAATCAGGTGCAGTTCCTCTAAATTCAACCTTACTAAACTCATTATCGTAGTTAGTATATAGGCGTATAACGTGAACGGGTAGTAACTCTCTAGTAGCTATAACGCGGTGCTAAAAATTAAAAAATATTAGCACTAAATATACAGAAGATCTTTAAATTATTTCTTTGAAAAACAATAAAAACCCTTTTTACTGTCGCTTATTGCCCGTTACTAATTTTGCATACTATTTTAAAACTGTTGTCAAATTTCAAATTTTAATAAAGGCCACTAAGGAATTTTTACTCAATGGTTTTCAACTCTTTCTTCATGAAAATGTGGGTATATTTTCTCTAAATTATACCCTCCTCTTCTCTAATATATTAATGTAAAATAAGATATTTCACACGTGTGGACCAGCGATCACTGTTCTTTAATGTTGCAGCCAGCGTTGGAGAATTAATTGCAACTGTTCAATTTGTGATACTCTATTATAAGGTCATCATTAGTTCGAGTTATTCTCACCTACATTTTTACTTTAGCAAACCCTACAAAAATATGTCAAGAAGTGTGTGGTTAAGCTGATGGGTTGGGGGGAAAAAAATATTTGAGTGTAAACAAGGACAAGTGTGTATTGAATTAACTGTTCTGTCACTTAGCCCACTCTTAACTGGATGATATCCAAGTTTGTCGAGCAGTTGGTCCTCTCGTGTCGATCGCTTGGTTGTCTATCACTTTGTACTCCTATACATGAGCTTGTCTAGCAGGGAGCAGGCAAAGTGATAGACAACAAAGTGGTCGACACGAGAGGACAAAGTGGTAGACAGCCAACTGCTAGACACGAAGAAACGACGTGGACCAAGTGATCGACACGAGCTGGACCATGTGATAGACAACCAACTGGTAGACAAAATGAAAACATTTATTTGGAAGGCTAGGTGGGTCAAGTGGCCGACACGAGAGGACCAACTGCTAGACAAGCTCAAGTATAGGAGTACAAAGTGGTAGACAACTAAGCGGTCGACACGAGAGGACCAACTGCTCGACAAACATCAAAATGAATCCAGTTAAGAGTGGCTCATGTGACTGACAAGTTATTTCAAAACTAACAAAGTGATAAAAATGGGCTTAGAAAGTTGGGTATAAGGATGGTCTGGATCCTCCTAGAAATTGCTGCCCTCCCGACACCCTAGATTTAACTAGCCCAAAAAGGGTGAGGTCCCCTTATATGTGTATAAACTTAAACCATCGGGTTTTTAATTTTAATAATTTACTTACACATTGCACTCTTCAAAACATATTTTCTAACACTAGTTTAGTTATAATTTCAAATAAATAATAGGTTTTGATACATACAATATGGTATCTGAAAATAAAGAATGTTTCTCTGAATGAAACGAGTTATCGGATCTGAGGAAAGGAGACAAACGTTTTGTTATAAATGGTAAAATCATACTTTAAGAACTAACAAGTTGAAATAAAATCTTATATAAAAGAGCAACTGCCAGAAATTAAGTTGGTAGCTTATGATCAGGGTTCGATTCCGGTCAGGTGCAGTGAGGGTGATTTTTCTTAAAAGGTTTTCCACTCTGCCACCACGCAAATTCAGGTGCACTATATATAGATTTAATCTTCCTCATTCTCAACACATTAACGTAATTAGTAAATAAGCGTACAACCCAAACAGGTGGTAAGACACGATGCTACAAAAAAAAATCTAATTGCACGAATGGATTAAAGAAGAAATGTTATTATAAGATGTGTACTCTCATTTGCATGTAGGTAGAATGTAAACCATTAATGATATATCACCCTCCGTACACCCGGCCGGATTTGAAGCCTGATATCCCCGTCATTGACAGTCCAGTCTATTTTGAGAATGACGCCTTAGACCATCAACCATCGAAGCTAAGAACATTTTGTTAATGTTGCGATAACACAAGGTTTATTAATGGGTTAGAATAAGGAGCTAAGTTAAGATTAAATAATCCCGCATTAGTGTAAAAGTTAGATGTAAAAATCACAAGGGTGGTAACTATCAGCCCAATCCACTCAGTCGGAATGATTACTCTTATTCAAGCTACTCTAAAACCTTACTAGACTGTGTGACAAACAGCGTTATTTAGGAGGTCAAACAATACTTACATATACATTTTAAGCAAAATCTTTAGATCCGTTCGAAAACAATTCAATTCGTGATATTCTTTTATAAGGTTATCATTATTTCGAGTTATTTTCACCTACATTCTTACTTTAGCAAACCCTAAACAAATATGTCAAGAAGTGTGAGGTTAAGCTGACGCGTTGGGGGGAAAAAAATTATTTGAGTGTAAATAAGGACAAGCGTGTATTGAATTAACTATTCTGTCACTTAGCTCACTCTTAACTGGATGATATCAAAGTTTGTCGAGCAGTTGGTCCTCCCGTGTCGATCGCTTTGTTGTCTATCACTTTGTACTCCTATACCTGAGCTTGTCTAGCAGTTGGTCCTCTCGTGTCGGCCACTTGACCCACCCAGCCTTCCAAATAATTGTTTTCATTTTGTCTACCGGTTGGTTGTCTATCACATGGTCCAGCTCGTGTCGATCACTTGGTCCATGTCGTTTCTGGGTGTCTAGCAGTTTGTTGTCTACCACTTTGTCCTCTCGTGTCGACCACTTTGTTGTCTATCACTTTGCCTGCTCCCCTGCTAAACAGCCCGGGAAATGATACGTTGTTTATTGAATCGATGTGTTTAAGTCAGAATATGATTGTTTTTATGCCAAACTATGTTATTGGTGAGGAAAGTAATTAAGTCACGCTTTTATTCCGTAAGATAGTAGTAGTTGTTAATGAGTTATCTAGGCCTACAAATGCCAACTAAGTCATCGACTTAGCGCCATTCACCACCACCTTGTGTGGTATCTTGTTTGAGACCAACTACTTACACCTCTGTTGAAAGTCACATATAAGGCGAAATAATGGTTATAGGGAAAACACATTTTATCAATATGTAAATTCTAATAGCTTTTCCCCAATTACATACATGATCCATACATTAAAATATATTTGTATCAGTTGATGGAAAAAGAAACTAACTAGAAATAAAATAATCAAAAATTACATTTTTTAAACTAAAAGACCAGAAAATAAAATCATTACCCAATAGGATAAAGCACAAATCTAAAACAAAAAACTTTAAAAAATAAAGCAATCAAAATAGTTTATAAAATAATGAGATTTTTTTTCCTACTAAAACGTTATAAATTATATGGCACAATGCAGTGCAAAGACACTGTTCTTTTATCTATGAATAAATACTTTCTTAGCTCTCTTAAGATTTGTGAAACAAAATAATATACATTGTTGCAGAAACGTGATGTAGAAAAGAGCACCAAACTCCACCAAAGAGTATACATGAAAGAATATTTACAGAAACATCATTCCTGTTAATTCACAGAGAATAACAATCGACCCCAGATTTCAGGACTCGATTTTTTTAAACATTTCGGTGGCCGCATTGTCTAAGGCGCTACTCTTGCAATAGACTAGACTGCCGATCTCTGGGAGATCGTGGTTCAATCTCAATGGATTAGCACTCTTTCAACAAGAAAATGCTGGTAAGATTTCTATAAATTCAACCTTCTCATCCCCAACCCATTAGCGTAATTAGCACATAATCGTATAACCCTAATGTAAAACAAGACGCAGTGCTAAATATTTATATATAATATTTGTTTATTTTTAATTGTACTACAGTTACACAAATAGTTACGGAGGTAAGATTAAAATCGGAAATTTCGATATGTTAAGTGCTTTCAAATTAATTTTCGTGGGAAAATGAGAGTTTACATTTTGTTTGTAATGTTAAACAATGCCTACATACGACTTTTAATTGAAATAGTAGAAGTAGATTCTTATAATATCGATGTTTTCTCTTTTTTCCCTTCATTTAGGGCTAGATAACTAATTCCAAAGACTCCTCAGGGAGTCTCATTGAAACCCTAGATACAAAGTTTGGTCACGATCGGTAAACTGGTTTCGACTCTAAGTAAAAGACAGACGATATCGAAAAAACCAACCACCTGTTCGGGATCATTGAATCATGAAACGTCAATATTCATCGAAATCTCAAATTTGATTTTTTGGACGATCACAATGCTTCTCTACCGAGGGGTCGCTACAAAGTTCAAATGGAGTGATTCTTTTCTGCACGCTATTATTAGAAAAAAGTATTTACTAACGTTTAATTAACGGATAAATATTCACGATTAAGCATTTTACATTGATGGACGTTACCTAGGTAATTGTTAAATTCGAAGCTATTTTTCAAATCGGATCGCTTCTTAAATTATGCTTTCAAGTGCTAAGCACTACCACACTTTTAAAATTATGTTTAAAAAAGATATTTAAAAGAGCAAAAAAATAATTGTAAGACAATTATTTAAGAATTTATGGTTTTAGTTAAGGTCGCTAATAATGAAAATAAATATGAAAACTATTAAATACTTGTTATTAAACGAACAACTATTTTTGTCGGTTATTGAAATGTGGGGCGTTAGTTACGACATACTCAAACAAAATCGCATTTCGAGAAAACATTTCAAGATCATCCAAATTAATAAAAACATCCGGCACAACTATTTTCATTCTCGTATTATATATATAAACGGGTCTGCTCACGCGTCGATGATCACGTGGTCCCTATTTTAGAGTCACGTGAGCGTCACATTCTGGCAGCGTCGCCCGGCACGAATATTGTGCAGCCCACTTGGCTTGTGGGTCGTCATATAAATAAAACATTAACACTAATAACAACACAACTTGGAGACAGTCTCTGTTTGACTTGTTACTCGCGGCCAGCGTGTGCTAGCAAGAGACATGGGGAGATGCTCGTGGTTCTAGTCAGGGGAGAGTGGTAGCTCGTGGTTCTTAGTCAGGGGAGAGTGGTAGCTCGTGGTTCTTAGTCAGGGGAGAGTGGTTAGCTCGTGGTTCTTAGTCAGGGAAGAGTGGTAGCTCGTGGTTCTCAGTCAGGGGAGAGTGGTAGCTCGTGGTTCTTAGTCAGGGGAGAGTGGTAGCTCGTGGTTCTTAGTCAGGGGAGAGTGGTAGCTCGTGGTTCTTAGTCAGGGGAGAGTGGTAGCTCGTGGTTCTTAGTCAGGGGAGAGTGGTAGCTCGTGGTTCTCAGTCAGGGGAGAGTGGTAGCTCGTGGTTCTTAACCAGGGAAGAGTGGTAGTTCATGGTTCTCAGTCAGGGGAGAGTGGTAGCTCATGGTTCTCAGTCAGGGGAGAGTGGTAGCTCATGGTTCTTAGTCAGGGGAGAGTGGTAGTTCATGGTTCTCAGTCAGGGGAGAGTGGTAGCTCATGGTTCTCAGTCAGGGGAGAGTGGTAGCTCGTGGTTCTTAACCAGGGGAGAGTGGTAGCTCATGGTTCTCAGTCAGGGGAGAGTGGTAGCTCGTGGTTCTTAGTCAGGGGAGAGTGGTAGCTCGTGGTTCGTAACCAGGGAAGAGTGGTAGCTCATGGTTCTCAGTCAGGGGAGAGTGGTAGCTCGTGGTTCTTAGTACAGGGAGAGTGATAGCTCGTGGTTCTTAGTCAGGGGAGAGTGGTAGCTCGTGGTTCTTAGTCAGGGAAGAGTGGTAGTTCATGGTTCTTAGTCAGGGGAGAGTGGTAGCTCATGGTTCTTAGTCAGGGGAGTGTGAGTTCGTTCTTAGTCAGGGGAGAGTAGTAGCTCTGTTCTAGTCAGGGAGAGTGGTAGCTCGTGGTTTTTCAGTCAGGGGAGAGTGGTAGCTGGTTCTTAGTCAGGGAGAGTGGTACTCAGTCAGGGGAGTGTGTAGCTCTGTGTTCTTAGTCAGGGAGAGTGGTAGCTCGTGTTCTCTAGTCAGGGGAGAGTGGTAGCTCATGGTTCTCAGTCAGGGAGAGTGGTAGCTCGTGGTTCTTAGTCAGGGGAGAGTGGTAGCTCGTGCGTTCTTAGTACAGGGAGAGTGGTAGCTCGTGGTTCTCAGTCAGGGAGAGTGGTAGCTCGTGGTTCTCAGTCAGGGGAGAGTGGTAGCTCGTGGTTCTCAGTCAGGGGAGAGTGGTAGCTCGTGGTTCTCAGTCAGGGGAGAGTGGTAGCTCGTGGTTCTCAGTCAGGGGAGAGTAGTAGCTCGTGGTTCTCAGTCAGGGAGAGTGGTAGCTCGTGGTTCTTAACAGGGAAGAGTGGTAGTTCATGGTTCTCAGTCAGGGGGAGTGGTAGCTCATGGTTCTCAGTCAGGGGAGAGTGGTAGCTCGTCGTTCTTAGTCAGGGGAGAGTGGTAGCTCGTGGTTCTTAGTCAGGGGAGAGTGGTAGCTCGTGTGTTCTTAGTCAGGGGAGAGTGGTAGCTTGTGGTTCTCCGTCAGGGGAGAGTGGTAGCTCATGGTTCTCAGTCAGGGGAGAGTGGTAGCTCGTGGTTCTTAGTCAGGGAGAAGTGGTAGCTCGTGGTTCGTAACCAGGGAAGAGTGGTAGCTCATGGTTCTCAGTCAGGGGAGAGTGGTAGCTCGTGGTTCTTAGTACAAGGGAGAGTGATAGCTCGTGGTTCTTAGTCAGGGGAGAGTGGTAGCTCGTGGTTCTTAGTCAGGGAAGAGTGGTAGTTCATGGTTCTTAGTCAGGGGAGAGTGGTAGCTCATGGTTCTTAGTCAGGGGAGTGTGGTAAGCTCGTCGTTCTTAGTCAGGGGAGAGTAGTAGCTCGTGGTTCTCAGTCAGGGGAGAGTGGTAGCTCGTGGTTCTCAGTCAGGGGAGTGTGGTAGCTCGTGGTTCTTAGTCAGGGGAGAGTGGTAGCTCGTGGTTCTTAGTCAGGGAAGAGTGGTAGTTCATGGTTCTTAGTCAGGGGAGAGTGGTAGCTCATGGTTCTAGTCAGGGGAGTGTGGTAGCTCGTCGTTCTTAGTCAGGGGAGAGTGTAGCTCGTGGTTCTCAGTCAGGGGAGAGTGGTAGCTCGTGGTTCTCAGTCAGGGGAGAGTGGTAGCTCTGGTTCTCAGTCAGGGGAGAGTGGTAGCTCGTGGTTCTCAGTCAGGGGAGAGTGGTAGCTCTGGTTCTCAGTCAGGGAGAGTAGTAGCTCGTGGTTCTAGTCAGGGAGAGTGGTACTCTGGTTCTTAACCAGGGAAGAGTGGTAGTTCATGGTTCTCAGTCAGGGAGAGTGGTAGCTCATGGTTCTCAGTCAGGGGAGAGTGGTAGCTCATGGTTCTTAGTCAGGGAGAGTGGTAGCTCATTGTTCTAGTCAGGGAAGAGTGGTAGTTCATGGTTCTTAGTCAGGGGAGAGTGGTAGCTCATGGTTATTAGTCAAGGGAGAGTGGTAACTACTGGTTCTTATCCAGGGAAGAGTGGTAGTTCATGGTTCTTAGTCAGGAAGAGTGGTAGTTCATGGTTCTTAGTCAGGGGAGAGTGGTAGCTCATGGTTCTTAGTCAGGGAAGAGTGGTAGCTCTGGTTCTCAGTCAGGGGAGAGTGGTAGCTCATGGTTCTTATCCAGGGTAGAGTTAGATTGTGGAGAAGGAGCTATGATTTCTACATTATGTACATTGGGGGAGATGGGAACTATGATTTCTACAATTATGTTACATTTGGGGAGAGGGAACTATGATTTACTTCATTATGTTACATTTGAGGAGAGGGAGCTATGATGTTACATGATGTTATATTGGGGGTGAGGGAACTATGATGTTACATGATTTAGAATGGAGGAGAGGGAGCTATGATGTTACATGATGTTAGATTGGAGGAGAGGGAGCTATGATGTTACATTGGAGGAGAGGGAGTTATGATGTTACATTGGAGGAGAGGGAGCTATGATGTTACATTTGAGGAGAGGGAGCTATGATTATTACATTGAGAGAGGGAGCTATGATATTACATTGGAGGAGAGGGAGTTATGATGATTACATTGGAGGAGAGGGAGCTATGATGTTACATTGGAGGAGAGGGAGCTATGATTGTAACTATGATGTTAGATTGGAGGAGAGGGAGCTATTATGTTACATGATGTTACATTGGAGGAAAGGGAGCTATGATATTACATTGGAGGAGAGGGAGCTATGATGTTACATTGGAGGAGAGGGAGCTATGATGTTACATGATGTTACATTGGAGGAGAGGGAGCTATGTATGTTTACATTGGAGGAGAGGGAGGTATGATATTACATTGGAGGAAGGGAGCTATGATGTTACATTGGAGGAGAGGGAGGGTATGATTTACATGATGTTACATTGGAGGAAGAGGGAGCTATGATATTACATTGGAGGAGAGGGAGTATGATGTTACATTGGAGGAGAGGGAGCTATGATGTTACATTGAGGAGAGGGAGCTATGATATTACATTGGAGGAGAGGGAGACTATGATGTTACATTGGAGGAGAGGGAGCTATGATGTTACATTGAGGAGAGGGAGCTATGATTTACATTGAGGAAGGGAGTATGATATTACATTGGAGGGAGGGAGGTATGATGTTACATTGGAGGAGAGGGAGCTATGATGTTACATGATGTTAGATTGGAGGAGAGGGAGCTATGATGTTACAGATGTTAATTGGAGGAGAGGGAGCTATGATAGTCTACATGAGTAGATTGGCGGTAGAGGGAGCTATGATGTTACATTGGAGGAGAGGGAGCTATGATGTTACATGATGTTAATTGGAGGAAAGGGATCTATGATGTTAATGATGTTACATTGGAGGAGGGAGCTATGATGTTACATGAGAGTTAGATCTGAGGAGAGGGAGCTATGAATGTTACATGCTGTTAATTGGAGGAGAGGGAGCTATGATGTTACATTGGAGGAGAGGGAGCTATGATGTTACATTTGAGAAAGGGAGCTATGAATTACATTGGAGGAGAGGGAGCTATGATGTTACATTGGAGGAGAGGGAGCTATGATGTTACATGATTTGATGGAGGAGAGGGAGCTATGATGTTACAGCATGTTACATGGAGGAGAGGGAGCTTATGAATTATATTGGAGGAGAGGGAGCTATGATGTTACATTGGAGGAGAGGGAGCTATGATGTTACATGATGTTACATTGGAGGAGAGGGAGCTATGATATTACATTGGAGGAGAGGGAGGTATGATATTACATTGGAGGAGAGGGAGCTATGATGTTACATTGGAGGAGAGGGTGGTATGATATTACATGATGTTACATTGGAGGAGAGGGAGCTATGATATTACATTGGAGGAGAGGGAGCTATGATGTTACATTGGAGGAGAGGGAGCTATGATGTTACATGATGTTACATTGGAGGAGAGGGAGCTATGATGTTACATTGGAGGAGAGGGAGCTATGATATTACATTGGAGGAGAGGGAGCTATGATGTTACATTGGAGGAGAGGGAGCTATGATGTTACATTGGAGGAGAGGGAGCTATGATGTTACATTGGAGGAGAGGGAGCTATGATGTTACATTGGAGGAGAGGGAGCTATGATGTTACATTGGAGGAGAGGGAGCTATGATGTTACATTGGAGGAGAGGGAGCTATGATGTTACATTGGAGGAGAGGGAGCTATGATATTACATTGGAGGAGAGGGAGCTATGATATTACATTGGAGAGAGGGAGCTATGATATTACATTGGAGGAGAGGGAGCTATGATATTACATTGGAGGAGAGGGAGCTATGATGTTACATTGGAGGAGAGGGAGCTATGATGTTACATTGGAGGAGAGGGAGCTATGATATTACATTGGAGGAGAGGGAGCTATGATATTACATTGGAGAGGGAGCTATGATGTTACATTGGAGAGAGGGGAGCTATGATATTACATTGGAGGAGAGGGAGCTATGATATTACATTGGAGGAGAGGGAGCTATGATGTTACATTGGAGGAGAGGGAGCTATGATGTTACATTGGAGGAGAGGGAGCTATGATATTACATTGGAGGAGAGGGAGCTATGATATTACATTGGAGGAGAGGGAGCTATGATGTTACATTGGAGGAGAGGGAGCTATGATGTTACATTGGAGGAGAGGGAGCTATGATATTACATTGGAGGAGAGGGAGCTATGAGTGTTACATTGGAGGAGAGGGAGCTATGATGTTACATGATGATACATTGGAGGAGAGGGAGCTATGATGTAATCACATTTTATTCTAATAGTTTTGTAATCACACAGTATTATAATTATGTTGTTGTAATAAGTCCTGTAGCTCTGTTTCAATAAAATAGGTTGGTAAAATGTCAGTAAGTGTGGTCTAGTATCGCTATAATATTTGTGATACTATTTTGAAACGAATCAACACAACCAGATGTTACCCAAAGAATTATTAACTATTGTCGGTTCAGAGAGTCGATCTTTGTTTACGCCACTGGTTATTCTCATCTTGTTCCCTAACTATCCTCCGTGTATTTAACATTCTCGCTGACGCTAATAAAACAAACCAATAGTTGGGTTCAAAGACATGTTAAGATTATCAACGTGAGGTCACGTGACGCATCAAACGAGCAATCAGCTTCAAGTTCCTATAAGTTAGTGTGACACATTCAACTGTTTGACCGGAGGATTTGCCTGACAAGTGGCACTGAACTCTGGCAGGGGACAGATACGCTACAAGCTTAGCTCGAGTGGGCCAATTAAAATAACAATCCAGTACATCGCGATGTCAGGGTACCGCTAAACAGCATTTTACAAGAGTTGCTTTAGTTTGGGATAGTTAGCGGAACACTCTTAATCGACTTGACTCAGTACGTAGACATGTACACAATCAGCAGCTCCGATACATTGTATCAGCTCTAAAAGTGTATTTCTGTTGTAACCTCCACAACACAGCAGCAAGTAAACCCACTCCGGGGGCGCATGGTCGCAGTGGAAAAGATCATCGATGAAGGGGAGACCTAAGTTCGAATCTCAGTCTGGTGTAATGAGGGTGGGTTTTCCTAAATTGTTTTCTACTCTTTCTCCACACAAATGTGGGTATACTTCCTCTAAATATAACCTTCATGATCCCTAAAACCATTAGCGTATCAGTACACAAGTGTATAAACCGAACGGGTAGCAATACACGGCGCTAAAAAATATATTATACAATAGTAATACCCAAAGTATTCTTTCTGAACAGGGCCCATTAAAATGGTCAAAAATATAACCAATAAAATGACACTAGAGTTACTTAAAAACTAATCTAAGTTCACGAAAATTAGCCTAAAAATATTAACAAGAACTTGTAACACGTGCTCCCAATATAAAATACTACAAAGGATTTTAATAATCCAAATCTGCATAAAAATACTAAACTTACAATAGTGGAATCCAAAGAAGATAATCGAGGGGCTGGGTGCAAGAAGGGCATTTCAGAGGAAGTGCCCTTTTTGAGTAAAACACTTTATTGTGTTCTTCTATGGGTTAATAATATAACCACCAAGTTTTAGTTACATACCTTAAAAACAGAGGTCAGGAGAAAATAAAATGTAAAGGCTTGAATGTGCCCTTCCTGCAAATAACAGTTATCTGTGAGCTTTCTTCTGTTTGAGTTTGTTTGGTTAGAGCTTTCAGTCTTTGATTAGTTTTCCAGTGATTTTGAAGAATCATGAATGATATTTCGGATTCATCAGTTTCTGAGGACAGTGAAAGTATAGTTGAAGGAATAAAAACAGGTTTGAAGAGGTGTAGGGATAAAATTAAATGGAAAAGAAATGTAGCTAAAGTCAGCAGAGCATCAGGTAAACATTATGTTTCTACTACCGGCACCATTATCATAAAGAAGAAGTTTCAACGAGTCCAGAAGTGCTCTTACAAACAATGCTGCAAAAATGTATCAGTTGACACACAAAAGTATATTTTTCAAACTTTCTATCCATGGCTGATAAGTGTGTACAGGACACGTACCTCACAACAGTAATGATTGCTCGTGAGCTGATAGAACGAACTGAAACACCTAAGAGCACTCCTAGGATCTTTAATTGGAAATATGAAGTGAGGATTTTAGAAGTTAAACACACAGTTTGTAAGAAGTTTTTGACAGAATTTTTCCAATTTGGTCCTAAGAGATTTCGAACCATTCAGCATAAGTTGTGTACTGGGGAATCTCCTGTACTTGCTGACATGAGGGGAAAGCATTCCAACCGGCCGAAAAAGATTGGAATTCAAGTTTGGGATTTGGTCAAAGAACATTGGGCAACACTTCCACACAAAACGTCACACTACTGTGCCGCATCAACGCCAAGAAAATATTTTGATAATCCTTGTCTAAATGTCCGGGAACTATTCAATCTATTCTTCTTTATTTCGAGCGGTCCCGAAAATGAAAATGAAGAACTCGTAGAGTTTTATTCAGACAATGACTATCAAGATGAATCTTGGTGATAATCAAAAATGTTTTGTGTTTTCAGTAACATGCACATTATTTTGTAATGGGTGTATTGGCTCAAGGCCTAAGTAGGCCCTACTTTTCTTATTTTTTACCAAGCACACATATTTTTAAAGATAGTGTTTCAAGAGACTATTTTAAATATGGCATAAGTTTCGTTATTATTCAAGGTGATAATATAAATTGATTAAGGTTTAAATTTTCAACGTCGATTCACTTAAAACTTAATTTTTGAATAAGTGCCCTTCTTGCACCCAACCCCTCATTTATTAAAGCTGATAAATTCAGGAATTATATTCTTCAAAACTTACTCACCGTGGCTGGATGGGATCGGATACCGCCAACATACCTTCTAGCAAAATATTCAACAAGTATGGCGACAGGGTGCTTCCAAACACATCCACTCACTACGTCTTCTATGATGTAAAAGAACTCGACTAAGTTGGGCTCGCTCCCACGACCCTCGAGCCCAACTTAGTCGAGTCGTGGCAGCGTGTCTCCTCAAGTTCATATCACCACCTGTGTTATTACACTTTTTCTATTTCTCTTTTTTTTTGTTCCGATCTAGTCAGTAAAAGGATATAAAATAAGTACTCTCAGATTAACTTCATATTATTCAATCACATCACATCTTTGAAGAAGGAACCTCTCTCCACGAAAGAACCGGTGGCCATGGAGTGTTGGACGTGGTTTTCCCCGCAGCGCCACCGAGGAAAATCCTCTCCTAGTTCCGACGTTAATAAGCCCATCTGACTTATTCGTCTAATTGAAAGATTAGAAAATGTTTATTTAATAAGTCCATCTGACTTATTGTTTATCTCAGACTTAGGCAACTATTATGTTTATTTCTGTTTGTTTCAGTCAGCGTGACTAGATTTTGGTAACACTAATGTTGCTCAAGCCCCTCAGACCATGTTTTCCTATATCCATATGATATAGCTTCGATATAGGAGCCCTAGCTCCAGATGACTGCTATTCTCCACGAGCACTATATTTCCCTTTTGAGTCCTTAAGACTACACACTTGTTTTTATGGCTACAACCAGGTTGTCTATCATTTTTCTAGGACCCAGTTGGGTCAATGTATTCAATGTATTGAATCATTCTTGTTGCCACGCGCAACGCGTGTGATATTAGCTTGGGTGGGTAAAGCGCGGAACTCAGCTTGTTTCCATATGGGGTCCGCGCAGATAATACCTTTTTTCTCTGCCCGTTTTTGGCAGCTATTGGCTGGGTATTAGTATTGTACCCCAGGGAGTGGGTCAATAAATACATGCACTATTGAATGCTCTGGCAGTACCCATAGGAAAAGGACTGACCATAGTACTATGGTGTGTAGACACCTGTATGTTAGCCATCTACCACTGTAATCAAATAACCTTTCTACTGCAATTCATTATACTATGTCTCTTAAAGAGTTTTTTTAAGTCCCAATCAAGCAAGATAGTTTAAATTATAAATGTGTTAATAATACTATATGTATATTATTTCCAGTTAACCTTTGTTTATTTCTTTTAGAATCACCTGACCGTAGCCTGGCATCAGTCGAGCTGTTTTGTAATTTAACATTGTTCTTCAAACCTACTGCATTTGATCTTACCCATGTTGCGACAAGACAGTATTATTTTATAACTTCTATTTTATATTTTTGTATATCTATTGTAATCAACCATATTTTTTATTAATCTGTTATAATAAATCTATTATTGTTATTCTAATCATTTTATCAATCTGGTTAAAATAATTCCCTTGTAGCCAGCCAACTATAATTGTACCCGTGTAGAGTTGGTGCATAGTTTACTCAAGTTTAGAGTATGTTAAATCTTGTATTAATTCAATTAGTCCATTCTAGAGAGAAATGTTACTATCTATTCTAAGTCCTCTCGACTAATGGCAACATAGTTGTAAATTTTGGACGTTATTCAATTCTACTTTTGACTAAACATATATAATGTTTATTTATAGAATAGAGAGAATATTGTAACTTAAATTTTGTAGTAGTTTTCAATGAATAATATATATATACTCGTATAAGCTTTTAATATACATTTTTCATGCTTATATCTTTGTTATTACTTATCCTTTATTTATAAATAAAACCTGTGTTTATCTATTAACTTCCGACTTGTTGAATTCAACTTTATTTCAATTAAGCTAAGTTGTATACACCTTCCTGATAATGTTGTTTAATAATTTGCTAATTAATCATTTTTTGGTCTATCCTTGTTGGTTTACCGCAATGATGCAGAATGGGTTGCTTTGAAACATGAGCGGATATAATATTATCTAATAATATATTAGTTTTTAATAGTCCTATCTGCTCACTCTGTATTCATCCCCCCCTTTTTCTGTAACTTTGTACGCCTGCCTTTGTCCTGGAGGACGAAAAGGGTCTACAGTTACTACTGTAGTAATATTACTATCTGGGATATTTGTGAGCTAACTGAGACCAGACTCTAAACATGTGGTATGTTTCGCTATTTCCCGAACAAATAATGACAATGAACCAGTCTGTCAAACAGTCATTCTGTGTGACCTTGAGATGAGAGAAAGGTTAAGGTTGTTGGTGCGCCTTATCAGTACAAACAGTTCAACAATGATTCCTAGAATCTTGAAATTCCTAAACTTGGGACCGTTTTTCCACTACAGTTTGTGTTGGCCTAATTGCATCTGACCGCGTGTTTCTGTCCTTACATGTGACCACGTGTTTAGAACATTATCTCCAACAGTCGCCTGGGAAAACAAGCAAAGGTATTTCCTCTTGACCTCCAACTCTTGATGAAAGTTGACAACAATGAGCATCAACCTCCCTCCAAGTTGTTTTCAACATTACGTGTACGACATAGTAACTACTATTCTGTGAAGACGGCGCAAACGGCAGGGCCGGACGTACAGTTAAAGTACCTGTGACCCAAAAGATCGGGAGGTGTTATTCTCAAGCGGGTCAGCTTGATAAGTGATAAAATGCTGCACAGACGTTCAGCTTTAACATAATATTTATTTCTATGACGCGTTATTTCAAAAAATTTGGTTCACACAAAAATTAAGTCAAAGGATTACAACAGAACTCTTTTTCCTTAACGACCCTATAGTTTGAGTTTTATAAATATAAATAAATGTGTGAAAATGTGACATTAGCTCATTTTCAACGACTTTTTAATAATATTTCCTTAGCTATGAAACTAGTCCTAATGAAAAAAGGCTGTAGATTTAGCCATCCTCTAATAAAAACTGTAATTATTTTCGACACGTCACAACACAACATTTAAAGATACAGTATTTGAGAGTTAGCAGCGAGCATTCCTCTATACCTTCAGATAAGAAGTTTCGTAGTTTTATTTACCCTCTTACTTAAGGGGGAACCCCCATACCTTCTATTTTGTTTCAAATCCGCTACGCTTCGTGCGTGTAGAGAACTTCAATTCCATTTCCCCCTCTGTTAATTCGCTTGTGTACAGCTAGACATCTCATCACCTGTAGGATTGACTGACTGCCAGGTATACATTCTTTCCAAAAATAGATTCCGAGACAAAGAAAGTAGAGGGTCGGTTTCTTCTTTTTTTCTCGGCTAATGTTTGGAAGGCCGGATTTGGGTTCTATCTCAAAATTATACATAGCTGTATTAGTTTTCATTAAACATTATTTCAGTGTGTACACATGTATAATATAGTATATTATTATTTATCAATAATAATATTTTATATTTATATTTATAATTAAGGTGTAGGCCTAAAACCTTGATATTATGCATTAATTAATACAATAAATAATTCTAATTGAAAGTTAATGGTTAAAATAAAAGGTCCAATAAATTAAAATGTGGGTAAATATTTAAATTGGTTTAATAATAATTCATAATAAACCAAATTAAAACTACTTTGGATAAAAACAATTTATTTTTACATTAACATTATATACAAGGATTTTACTTATAATAATTTAAAATTAAGAAGGATTGTTTATTGGAAATGCACCAACATTCTTCTGACAAGGATGTAAAAAAAACAGAAATGTGATAACTATAAAGGTGAAAACCACCCCCCAATGCGTTTGGCCAGGTATACTCTAATTCTTTTAGGAAGAACAGGGTTAGAAAATACAAATAAATTCATAACAAAAAATGGTGGTCAAAGTTGATGGCATTTTACTTAATTGTTATTTTAAAGGTAGGCCTATTTATAATATATATCGAAAGTTAAAGTTGTAAATCACATTACTTGATATATGAATAAATCAATGTAGTTTTACTAACGTTTGTGACAGTCATTTACTCTTCTTACGATCAAAATTATAGTATACTCAACCTAAAGACAATAAAAATATAAATTATATTAAGTAAAATTTTACAATACTTTACAAAACAATTGTGAAAAAGTTAATACATTTCCATGTGTGTTTAATTCCCATAGTATTTACAAAGTACAGTCATTTAGCGTTAGGAAAAGAACTATAAATAAAACCAATGACAAACTAAACACTTCTTTATTTATTAATAAACAAAAAGCTTTGTAAAGTGTCTAATCTTTAAAATTATTTAAATTAAGTATTGGAAGTTAGTGATTAACTAATGTTGAAATGAAATATAACAATATAAGATTTCTTTAAATGATTGAGTAATGTTGTTTTTGGGCCTTCCTATTGTTTACACGTATCAAACAACGGTATGTAAAAGTGTAATTGAAAAAGTGGTCTTATAATAAAATTAAATAAATTTCATGTAAAGTCACGTCAACGATATAGGTTAACAACAAAGATAAAAATGTAAAGGTAAATAATATGGATGCAATAGCTCTTTGTTACAATTGTATATAATTAAAGCAAGTATAGTTAGTTAAGACAGGGTTGTTACAATTCTATCCAGCCCAAAAAAACTACATGGGTTTTTATTAAAAATACCCAATTAAAAACACACAAAATCTTATTATAATTTGAATATAAAGCAAGTGTATAATTTTTTAAAGTAGTTAGTCTATGTTCCTTTTAATATTTAAAATATGATTAATTACTTTAAATAAAAATGTAAATAGATTGGAAATGGAATTAAACATACTGACATAGGACTAGATCACACTAATGTTATTGAATATTTTAAAGAATACACCTACAATTTAAATTTAAAACATTCTTTTCTGAGGACAAAATTTTACTAACATGATTGCATGAAAGTTTTATTTTGAATTTTGTTTACCAGTGTCTATTGTTTTAATTCCTTAAAAAAATTGATTTATAAAATATAATATTATTGTTAGGCGTGGACGTTATTTTCTTTGTAAAGTAACAGTCTAGGCACTAATTAATATTATGTTTTAATGATTGGTCAAATCAGATAACATACATAATATCTTTATTCACACCACAACAAACCTAATAAAACCTAATATAGCCCAACTTATTTTTTAAATAGCCTGAATTTTTTCAAGCCTGAGCTAAGAGCTATTCATTGAGAATAGAATGGTTTGAATTTCTACAAAGTTAAACAATTATAAATAACAATTCTAGAATCATATTTGTGTGTGTGTATGATATTTGAACACACATGCACACATATACAACGACACAAACATGTTTGGTTTGTGATCTTCCTCCTGCCCACAATTTATAAGCGAAGGGTGTCCAAATTAATGTATATACTCAATCGAGCTCGGTCATTTTCGGCTTTATACAATTAATATAAAGATTTAAACAAAACTCACCAAAGTAGGCATGTCTTTACTCGCAACACCATACTTTAAAATTAGCAGGATCAATCTTGCTTAAAGTGTTTAGAGGTTTGAAAAATAAATAACTGGTACAGTGCACCGCACAGACATTTCCTTATGGGTTACTGACGACAAATTATCAAAATTTGTTTCCTAATTGTAATATACAATGGAAGTAAACCAACTCTTGGTTAGTTACTAAATGGGAAAGTATGTAAGATTGTGTAGTACTATACATTTTAATTTACGTGAAAATGTTTATAAAGGGATAGTTTTCCATTAATTTATCACAAAATAAAATACTGTCAAAAATGTTTCTAAGCAAAAACAAAATATTCAGTTATTTTAATATATATAATGTAGTTCTTATAATCTATAAATGACAGCCTATTAACATAGAAAATTTGAGTGTTTCCTCAAATTGAAGATATACCACCAAAAAAAGATAAATGCAGAATTTCTTTGTTTGTTCTTCCTTGGGGATTATAAACTCGTATGTGTATATATATAATACCCAATATGTGTATATATATGTCAGTGACACACCCAAAAGAGGGAAAACTGGGAATTGGTCTCCCCAAGATTCAATACTAGTTTAATAAATACATTATATTTCAAAAGAGATAAATGCTCTACACATTAAAATAACCCCTGAATTTCCTATTGATAAAAAATCAAATTTATTCTAGATTCGATATATTGTATGCAAGGCCAAAGCCAGATAAATATTGAATTAAAATTACCTTATTTACTGTTTAAAAATAACAAAAATAAATACAAAGAACGATCTATATCTTCTAGTATTGTGATTGTAAAAAAAATCTAACTCGAAATTTCGATAAATGTCAACGTTTAATGACCCCTGAAACCAAAAACATGATTTCCGCAATGCCGTCTGTCTGTCCGTCACTTTTCCCTTAGTACCCCTTTTATATACTTAAACCTTATTTTTAACTTATTACATATCACTTAAAAATTAATTTGAGTTAATTTTTACCCTTTTTAATCTTTTTAGCTACCCTAAACTATTCTCCCGGGCAAAGCTGTACTTCATGCTATTAATATATAAAAAATGGGTGTGTGTACTTATGTACGCGCGTGAGAAGTTATACTTCTTTGGCATCATTAAAAAATAGTTTTTAATTGCATGCAAATAATTAATTACAATAAAATGATAATATTTAGTATTAATTATGTTAAATAATAATATTTTAATTTATATCAATAAATAATACATAAGAATAGTTAACCTCAATTATATTGGAGCACTTGAAAAAGTCTATAAGCACAATTTTTTTCACTAATATTTACGAACAGTAAATAATATTAATCAAATATTCAATTTAAATCACTACTGAATATAATTTATTAGCACATATATAATTCGCACTTGTATGAAACTAAAACACGTGATGTGAATGTAGAAACTAGAAACATGTGGATAAATATTATATATATGAAAACAGTGATCAGAGGCGACGAGCGTACCAACATGCGCGACTAACAGAGGTTCTATTTCTATTTTGTTGGTAGCTTTTTTTTCGAGACTTAGTGAGCGGTTTACCTTGAACCTGTTAATTTTGTGTTACAGTGATGCGCGCGCATCTTAAAATTTCACTCTCATCATTTTTTCATAACGCGCCTAAAGAAGTATAACTTCAAAAACAAAAGTGAGTTTAGAAGTATGTTCAGAAAAATCTAAGCCTCTTCAAGATAGGATGAAAATTGAGATTTCGAAGATCTTTAGAAGGACCACCTCATTTAACAAGGAAAATTTACGAAATGAGGAATTTCAAAATTGGGTTCCAGGACTTAAAGGAGGGAGTCAAAATAAAAAAGACGTTTTAACTTCGGTATAAAATTTAAATTTGAGGAAAAGGTAGTGGCACTACTCCAGAGAATAAAATAAGTGTTAAAATTTCAAATTTATGAGTGAAAGCTGAGCGGAAATTTAAATTATGATTGCCATAGTTAGCTTAGTATTGTTCAAGGAGGAATTATATAAATGCTAGAAACCGGATGTTGAACGTCCTAATTTGAATAGTTTGATATGGCACAAAGAATGGATCAGCCTGCTAGTAAATTATACATGTGAGATGATTCCACCCTAAACCATTATTTGAAATATGTCTCTTATCTAGCCCCCTCCCCAGTAAACACAATATAATATTTAGTCACAAAAGAATGTATAGCTATCTGGACAGTTAATATGTTATGGTCAGATAAATAAATCTGAGCGTTGAACAATGACGTTCATGTAGTGGCAAAAAAATAAAACTTTGCTTAAATAATATTTGTTTAAAATAAATTAATAAAAATAAACAGCATTTGTCAAAACAAAAAAAGTATGTAACATAAAACATATTTGTAGTTGTAAACACAAAATTGATGTTTGAAATACATAAAAATGCACACAAGTTTGTAAAACAAACAATTAAAAACGGGAATTAGTCATAAATGTTAACACTAAGTAAATATACTATTTAAAAAATCCCGTAGCTTATGGAAACAGTCGTTATTTAACGAAGTGAAACAATTTATAAAACGAGTGCTAGCTCTCTCTGACATCTCATGGAGAAACAATTTATAGAGCGAGTTCTAGCTCTCTCTGACATCTCATGGAGAGAAACAATTTATAGAGAGAGTTCTAGCTCTCTCTGACATCTCATGGAGTGAACCAATATATAGAACTAGAGCTAGTTCTCTCTGACATCTCATGGATTGAACCAATATATAGAACTAGAGCTAGCTCTCTCTGACATACCACGAAGTGAACCAATATATAGAACTAGAGCTAGTTCTCTCTGACATCTCATGGAGTGAACAAATATATAGAACTAGAGCTAGCTCTCTCTGACATACCACGAAGTGAACCAATATATAGAACTAGAGCTAGTTCTCTCTGACATCTCATGGAGTGAACAAATATATAGAACTAGAGCTAGTTCTCTCTGACATACCACGAAGTGAACAAATATATAGAACTAGAGCTAGTTCTCTCTGACATACCACGAAGTGAACCAATATAGAACTAGAGCTAGCTCTCTCTGACATACCACGAAGTGAACCAATATATAGAACTAGAGCTAGTTCTCTCTGACATCTCATGGAGTGAACAAATATATAGAACTAGAGCTAGTTCTCTCTGACATACCACGAAGTGAACAAATATATAGAACTAGAGCTAGTTCTCTCTGACATACCACGAAGTGAACCAATATATAGAACTAGAGCTAGATCTCTCCGACATACCACGAAGTGAACCAAAATATAGAACTAGAGCTAGTTCTCTCTGACATCTCATGGAGTGAACCAATATATAGAACTAGAGCTAGTTCTCTCTGACATCTCATGGATTGAACAAATATATAGAACTAGAGCTAGTTCTCTCCGACATCTCATGGAGTGAACCAATATATAGAACTAGAGCTAGTTCTCTCTGACATACCACGAAGTGAACAATATATAGAAGTATAGCTAGCTCTCTCTGACATACCACGAAGTGAACCAATATATAGAACTAGAGCTAGTTCTCTCTGACATACCACGAAGTGAACCAATATATAGAACTAGAGCTAGCTCTCTCTGACATACCACGAAGTGAACCAATATATAGAACTAGAGCTAGCTCTCTCTGACATACCACGAAGTGAACCAATTTATAGAACTAGAGCTAGCTCTCTCTGACATACCACGAAGTGAACCAATATATAGAACTAGAGCTAGTTCTCTCTGACATCTCATGGATTGAACCAATATATAGAACTAGAGCTAGCTCTCTCTGACATACCACGAAGTGAACCAATATATAGAACTAGAGCTAGTTCTCTCTGACATCTCATGGAGTGAACAAATATATAGAACTAGAGCTAGTTCTCTCTGACATACCACGAAGTGAACAAATATATAGAACTAGAGCTAGTTCTCTCTGACATACCACGAAGTGAACCAATATATAGAACTAGAGCTAGCTCTCTCTGACATACCACGAAGTGAACCAATATATAGAACTAGAGCTAGTTCTCTCTGACATCTCATGGAGTGAACAAATATATAGAACTAGAGCTAGTTCTCTCTGACATACCACGAAGTGAACAAATATATAGAACTAGAGCTAGTTCTCTCTGACATACCACGAAGTGAACCAATATATAGAACTAGAGCTAGATCTCTCCGACATACCACGAAGTGAACCAAAATATAGAACTAGAGCTAGTTCTCTCTGACATCTCATGGAGTGAACCAATATATAGAACTAGAGCTAGTTCTCTCTGACATCTCATGGATTGAACAAATATATAGAACTAGAGCTAGTTCTCTCCGACATCTCATGGAGTGAACCAATATATAGAACTAGAGCTAGTTCTCTCTGACATACCACGAAGTGAACCAATATATAGAAGTATAGCTAGCTCTCTCTGACATACCACGAAGTGAACCAATATATAGAACTAGAGCTAGTTCTCTCTGACATACCACGAAGTGAACCAATATATAGAACTAGAGCTAGCTCTCTCTGACATACCACGAAGTGAACCAATATATAGAACTAGAGCTAGTTCTCTCTGACATCTCATGGAGTGAACAAATATATAGAACTAGAGCTAGTTCTCTCTGACATACCACGAAGTGAACAAATATATAGAACTAGAGCTAGTTCTCTCTGACATACCACGAAGTGAATCAATATATAGAACTAGAGCTAGATCTCTCCGACATACCACGAAGTGAACCAAAATATAGAACTAGAGCTAGTTCTCTCTGACATCTCATGGAGTGAACCAATATATAGAACTAGAGCTAGTTCTCTCTGACATCTCATGGATTGAACAAATATATAGAACTAGAGCTAGTTCTCTCCGACATCTCATGGAGTGAACCAATATATAGAACTAGAGCTAGTTCTCTCTGACATACCACGAAGTGAACCAATATATAGAAGTATAGCTAGCTCTCTCTGACATACCACGAAGTGAACCAATATATAGAACTAGAGCTAGTTCTCTCTGACATACCACGAAGTGAACCAATATATAGAACTAGAGCTAGCTCTCTCTGACATACCACGAAGTGAACCAATATATAGAACTAGAGCTAGCTCTCTCTGACATACCACGAAGTGAACCAATTTATAGAACTAGAGCTAGCTCTCTCTGACATACCACGAAGTGAACCAATATATAGAACTAGAGCTAGTTCTCTCTGACATCTCATGAAGTGAACCAATATATAGAACTAGTGCTAGCTCTGACATCTTATGGAGTGAACCAAAGAGCTAGTGCACTTTAGAATAACCTTGCGATTCTTTTATAAGACTGGAATGCATCAATTGATGAGGTTATGTCATGACATTCGCTTGTTAATAACACTACACTATCATCTTTTTTCAAGAGCCATGTTAAAGGAAAGCTGTAGACTACCTAGTGTTTCAAGAGCCATGTTAAAGTAAAGCTGTAGACTACCTAGTGTTTCAAGAGCCATGTTAAAGATAAGCTGTAGACTACCTAGTGTTTCAAGAGCCATGTTAAAGTAAAGCTGTAGACTACCTAGTGTTTCAAGAGCCATGTTAAAGATAAGCTGTAGACTACCTAGTGTTTCAAGAGCAATGTTAAAGATAAGCTGTAGACTACCTAGTGTTTCAAGAGCCTATGTTAAAGTTAAAGTGTTAGACTACCTAGTGTTTCAAGAGCCATGTTAAAGTAAAGCTGTAGACTACCTAGTGTTTCAAGAGCCATGTTAAAGATAAGCTGTAGACTACCTAGTGTTTCAAGAGCCATGTTAAAGTAAAGCTGTAGACTACCTAGTGTTTCAAGAGCCATGTTAAAGTAAAGCTGTAGACTACCTAGTGTTTCAAGAGCCATGTTAAAGATAAGCTGTAGACTACCTAGTGTTTCAAGAGCCATGTTAAAGTAAAGCTGTAGACTACCTAGTGTTTCAAGAGCCATGTTAAAGTAAAGCTGTAGACTACCTAGTGTTTCAAGAGCCATGTTAAAGATAAGCTGTAGACTACCTAGTGTTTCAAGAGCCATGTTAAAGTAAAGCTGTAGACTACCTAGTGTTTCAAGAGCCATGTTAAAGTAAAGCTGTAGACTACCTAGTGTTTCAAGAGCCATGTTAAAGATAAGCTGTAGACTACCTAGTGTTTCAAGAGCCATGTTAAAGATAAGCTGTAGACTACCTAGTGTTTCAAGAGCCATGTTAAAGTAAAGCTGTAGACTACCTAGTGTTTCAAGAGCCATGTTAAAGATAAGCTGTAGACTACCTAGTGTTTCAAGAGCCATGTTAAAGATAAGCTGTAGACTACCTAGTGTTTCAAGAGCCATGTTAAAGATAAGCTGTAGACTACCTAGTGTTTCAAGAGCCATGTTAAAGATAAGCTGTATACTACCTAGTGTTTCAAGAGCCATGTTAAAGATAAGCTGTAGACTACCTAGTGTTTCAAGAGCCATGTTAAAGATAAGCTGTAGACTACCTAGTGTTTCAAGAGTCATGTTAAAGATAAGCTGTAGACTACCTAGTGTTTCAAGAGCCATGTTAAAGATAAGCTGTAGACTACCTAGTGTTTCAAGAGCCATGTTAAAGATAAGCTGTAGACTACCTAGTGTTTCAAGAGCCATGTTAAAGTAAAGCTGTAGACTACCTAGTGTTTCAAGAGCCATGTTAAAGTAAAGCTGTAGACTACCTAGTGTTTCAAGAGCCATGTTAAAGTAAAGCTGTAGACTACCTAGTGTTTCAAGAGCCATGTTAAAGTAAAGCTGTAGACTACCTAGTGTTTCAAGAGCCATGTTAAAGATAAGCTGTAGACTACCTAGTGTTTCAAGAGCCATGTTAAAGATAAGCTGTAGACTGCCTAGTGTTTCAAGAGCCATGTTAAAGATAAGCTGTAGACTACCTAGTGTTTCAAGAGCCATGTTAAAGTAAAGATGTAGACTACCTAGTGTTTCAAGAGCCATGTTAAAGTAAAGCTGTAGACTACCTAGTGTTTCAAGAGCCATGTTAAAGTAAAGCTGTAGACTACCTAGTGTTTCAAGAGCCATGTTAAAGTAAAGCTGTAGACTACCTAGTGTTTCAAGAGCCATGTTAAAGTAAAGCTGTAGACTACCTAGTGTTTCAAGAGCCATGTTAAAGTAAAGCTGTAGACTACCTAGTGTTTCAAGAGCCATGTTAAAGATAAGCTGTAGACTACCTAGTGTTTCAAGAGCCTTGTTAAAGCTAATCTAGATGTAACAAGTAAAGTGATATTAACACACGTAGAAAACATTATTAGCCTTGTTCAAGGACAAGATACTTTGGGCGTCCTCACTAAACGATTCTAGCAACGATGAACCCGTCTCCATTTTCCCAGAATATATTTAGGTGAATATATACAGCTCATTAACATTGTCTTTTATCTTATTACAGTTGGTCTGCAACAACAAACGACTACAAATGGTCCGTACTGATAACCATCAGTATAATCAGTACCGGTATGGTATCTACACCTACTCCACCATTACAAATCATTTTAATAAAAGCTGCTTCAATGACCGCATGGTCTAAGGAATGTTTCCCCAAACATTTTAGACAGGTGTCCTTGTACTAGAAATAATACATGTTGGATAGCTCATTGCATTTACTACACTAATATTATCAACTTTCAACAATGACAGGTAAATTTCACAAGTATAAAACAAACAATCACTTTATGAGCCGACTGATTGTATCAGCACACGAGAGTTTCTTTGAGCGAGAGCGAAAGAGCTTACCAATATTGCCAAGAAAGGTATTTTACCATGTCCACAATTGACATGGAACAACGGCTTTACTTACCCTCGGAAGTAAGTTGCGCTACGGATTTTTATCGCTCAAGAAAAATCCGTCAACCCCGGCCGGGTTTGAACCCACGAGCATGGAGTCCTGAGGCGGGAACTTTACCCCAAGACCACCGAGTTTGACTATTCGTTGTAAAAAAACAAATACATGATATTATAAGCTTGGCTGAAGGAGCTTGAGATAAGTGTCGTAGATCAGTTTGAAAGACGCCATTCTCTCGATAGATTGCTCTGGGTTGGAATCTCGCTCGTGACACTTATGTCAATAATGGATAAAAAGCACACAATATAATGTCTGTCTGTCTCTTAGCCTGGCACATGTACTGTCTTACCGAGCCGAGCCACGAGTGTTCTATTTCCAGCGAGTCTCACTATAAGGTGGCGCTACATATTCAAGTAGAATTTAGAGAAAATGTACCCGAATTTGAAGGTAGGATCAGTGGGAAGTAAGACGGTATACCCGGTCGGCATTTAAACCAGAATAAACTAGTTTGACAGTTAGGTCGTTGCAGACCAGACTTACTATCAATTCCCATAAGTTCGAGTATCTTCGCAAGCAAAGAGTCTGCTTACTGTCTCTATGTGGCCACCTTTGGGATGGATTGCTGCGAGAATTATTATTATTATTATTATTGTTTAGAGGCCCATCGACACATCGAGATCATTAGGGCCTTGAAATATATTAAAAACATAATAAAATCCCCATAGGGGAAAGAGATAAAACATTCACCATCTGAGACACTCCATAGGAGTGTTAGAATGGGCTCTTAGTATAAATTAAGTGATATACCTGCTAAAAAAAACCACCAGTGTATCACTCCAATAAAAAGACAAAACAGACATATTAAAATATAACACGTTAAAATGACACAACATGTTGAAATTATAATACGTTAAAAAGACAAAACAACATGTTAAATTGTAATAAAACTGTTAAAAAGATCTCAATGTGAGATAATATCCAAAAGAGCCACTTTATAAAAGTGACTCAAATGGCATTAAAAAAATCCGCCTGGCGTATAAAACGGAGTAAACAAATAACTCCATACGCACTATCGCGTAATAAAAAACGTAAGTCACCTTTAAAATCAAGAGCCAGACTGATAGGGGCTAGTTTGCGACACTCCACCAAAATGTGATGCACACTAAGGGGAGTATCACAAACTCACACACTGGAGGTGGATCCCCTCTCAGTAAAAAACTATGGGTCAATGATGTATGCCCGACGCGGAGTCTCGTCACGATGACCTCCTCTCATCTAGACTTTCGTATAGAAGAGGGCCATCGCGACACACCGTCCCTGATGGACCGCAGCTTGTTCTGAGCAGGGGTCGAGACCCACTGCTCGTGCCAGGTGCGTAACACTCCACGCCGAACATAACCCTTTAGATCTAAAACATGACACCCAGACTCGCCTCCGGAGGCAGGCGTGCTGCCTCCTTGGCTGCCTGGTCCGCCAGTTCATTTCCTGGAAGACCAGCGTGACCAGGAATCCAGCAAAAGGCGAGCCGGGTGATTAATGAATCAATTTTAAAAATTTGCTCGTGTATCATCTGCACGAGGGGATTCCAGGAGTAGAGAGTGGATAATGCCAACAGAGCACTCATGGAATCCGTGCAGATGAGGACAGAACGGTGACTACTTCGGTATACAAAACACAAAGATTTAAAAATGGCATATAATTCAGCCGTAAAAACACTGGTTTCTTTAGGTAAACCAAATTTAAAATTGGATCCTTCCACAACAAAAGCACATCCCACGGAGGCTCCAGATTTAGAGCCATCAGTGTAGATGCGCTCAAATCCGTGAAAGCGAGTGGAGAGGAGCTCATTAAAGGTCCTCTCATGTACAAAGTTTGGGGTGGTCGCTTAAGGGAACTTGGCAAGATCAAAATGGCATTTCGGAGGGCGTATCTTCCAGGGAGAAACTCGACCTGGTGATAGCCTTTGGCAGGACTAGCCCACACTTGTCGAAAGCTGATAGCATTCGGATCCCAACCGGCCTTGTACTACGCCATTTAGTTTTATACAAGACACGGTTAGGGGGATGAAACACAGGGCGGTAAGCAACATTATTTGGCATGCAGTGCAGTTTGGACACGTAAGATGCCAGAAGATAGGACCGCCGGTAAGAAAGAGGGGCTCACCGGCGTCGGCACAGATGCTTACAACTGGACTGGTACGAAAAGCACCAGTAGCCAGTCGAATGCCAGCATGGTGGACGCTATCGAGCATCTTTAACGCCGAGGGTCTAGCGGAACCATATACAAAGCTGCCGTAATCAAGTTTTGATCTCACCAAGGCTCTATAGAGGCGCATCAAGGTTTCCCTATCAGCACCCCAAGAGCGACCACTCACAACTTTAAGTAAATTCAAAGCTTTAACACACCTCACTTTCAGGTCTTTGATGTGGGGGATCCAAGTTAGTTTAAAATCGAATATAAGTCCCAGGAACCTTACGGTCTCGGAGACAGGTAAAACAACGTTGTTCATTAAAATATTGGGGGCTGGCTGTATCCCGCGTAATCTATGGAAGTGGACGACAGTCGTTTTGGCCGCAGAGAAACGAAAGCCATTACGAGATGCCCACAACCATAGATTGTTTACAGCGAGCTGTATCTGTCATTCAGCCCTGTGGAGACTTGATGAACTGCAATAAATTGCGTAATCATCCACAAAAAGGCATGAACGAACAGGTAAGCGCACGTTGTCTACAATGCTATTTATCGCAATAGCGAGCAACTTACAGCTCAAAGGACTGCCCTGGGGCACCCCATTTTCTTGAATAAAATCATCGGATAGGGTGTTGTTTAACCTTACCCGGAAGAGTCTATCTGACATAAAATTATCTATAAAAATAGGGAGGTTCCCCCGGAACCCCCAATTAAAAAGGTTTTTTAAGATGCCGTAACGCCATGTGGTATCGTACGCCTTCTCCAAATCAAAGAAAACCGCCAAAAGATGCTGTTTATGGAGAAAGGCGTCACGAACAGCAGTCTCAAGACGGACGAGATGATCACCCGTGGATCGGTTACGGCGAAAACCACATTGAATATTGGATAGCAGATTGCGGGATTCTAAACACCATATAAGTCGTTTATTTATCATTTTTTCTAATATTTTGCATACACAGCTAGTTAAGGCTATCGGTCTATAACTAGTTGGCTCTAATTTATCCTTGCCACTTTTATATATTGGGATAACGGTTGCTTGCCTCCATAGTGTTGGGAATTGACGAGATTCCCAAACACAATTGTAGAGGTCTAAGAGGAACGCCCGTCCAGCAGGGGACAGTTGGCGCAACATTTCGTAATAGATATCATCCGGGCCAGAAGTTGTATTGCCCGCCTGGGACAGGGCATAAGTAAGTTCCTCTTTAGTAAAGGGGGGGTTATAATCCTCCCCCCGACTTTGGCCAAAATCAATAGTACGGCGCTCGATGCTCCGCTTATGCACCGCGAACTCGTTAGAGTAGCTCGCAGTGCTAGAAATAGCGGCGAACATCGAGCCCAATACATTGACAACCTCCACAGGGGAGGTGACAAGCGAACCGTTAGACATGAGGGCAGGTATACTATTAATTGAATTTTTGCTACTACTTAATTTACGAATATTGTCCCAAACTTTAATTGTGGGAGTGGTAATTGTAAGGGTTGAAATAAACTGTCTCCAAGACTCTCTTCTGCTTTCTCGAATAACACGGCGAGCTCGAGCGCGTAGAATTCGGAATGACTCCAGATTCTCTATAGTGGGGCGTCGATGGAAAAGACGTAGGGCCCTTCGACGGTCAGAAATAGCCAGACGACACTCCTCGTTCCACCAGGGAACAGGATGGTGGCACGGATTTGGCGAGGATTTAGGGATGGAAGCCCTCACCACCGCGATGACCGTCGAAGTAAAACGCCCAGCCCTAACATCGACGTCAGGATGTCGGGATTCACTAAATACGGCGAGCTCACAGAATCTATCCTAGTCAGCACGTTTTAGCACCCATTGGGGTATTCGCGCCGTACTGGGAGGATCTTTAATTTGTGAAAGCAGAATTGAATAATGATCACTGCCACATAGGTCCGAGTGGACCTCCCAAAGGAAGTGAGCAGCAATCCCGGGGATACATAGGGCTAGGTCGATGGCAGAGGACACACCATTAAAGGTAGAGAAGTGTGTCTGGGTCCCGGTGTTCATTAACACCAGATTTCCCGAGACAAGAATATCCTCTACCATCCTCCCGCGGGTGTCTGTAAAATTAGACCCCCACACCAGGTTATGCGCGTTAAAGTCCCCCAAGATGATATAGGGGGCGGGAAGTTGTATAAAGAGGGCCTCTAGAGTCCTCTTGGAAACACGTTCACCTGGTGGGAGGTAGACGTAGCATATTGTTACTTCCATAGGAAGGGAGGCTCTGACAGCAATCACTTGGAGATCAGAAACGATATTAATATTCTTATGATATATAGTGCTTCGTGCAAGTATAGCCACACCTCCGCTAGCCCGATCAAAGAAAGGCTTGTCGGTACGATACACATCGTACTCACAAAGCATCGGGTTGTCATTAGGGCGGAAGTGGGTCTCCTGCAAACACAAGATGGGAGGATGCAGGGAAGAAATTAGTTGTTTAATTTCCTCTATACGAGCATAGAAACCCCTACAATTCCATTGTAGTAGCGACATACTTTATTAGTATTATATTTAGATAACCTCGCAATCCATTTCACTATCCTTTAAGAATAAAAATTTGTTAAGGTCCTTTTTAGGTCCTCTTGCCTTTCCCAGTCTCTCCTGGACCTCCCGTTTCAGGAGAGACCTTGGTTTATTTTGGAGAGACTGGGTAGTCGGATCCTTGCGCGAAGGCTTTGTTAAGGCCTTCGACGCTTTTTTTAAATTATTTTTTTCGGCGGTCTCTCGCTGGTCCTTCTTCAAGGCACCAGTGGGACTCGCCTTTACGGCCTCAACTGTTTGGGCACTCATCCCGGCCTCTGGAGACTCAGAGGCGAGAGTGAGCAACCCAACAGGGGCCGCATGTAATTTATTTCCCCGAGGAGGGCTCGGGGGTGTTTCCCGAGGAGGACTCGGGGGCGTTTCCCAAGGAGGGCTCAGGGGTGTTCCCCGAGGAGGGCTCGGGGGTTTTCCCTGAGGGCTCGGGGGTGTTTCCCGACGGATTCTCGGTGGGACAGGTGGTGGAGACGACTTAGGTGGCAATTTTGCCCCCAGTGAGAATTTCGGCGACACCTTAGGTGGCCCGTTTTCAATACGAATGTCTCGGGCAGAGACCAATGGCACAGGTCGCGATGACGTCTTAGCAATATTAACTGCGCAATGGCAGTTGGGACAGTTAACGTTTTGACTGACAATCTGACTGTGTGATGTTTGAAATACCGGAGCCTGACTAGATGCGTGTTCCTTGCATGCCTGGGCATATGAGATCTTTTTTTCGGATTGAATCTCCAGGACTTTTTTTCCACCTTTCATTTCGGACAGGCCCGAGACCAGGCAGTTTACGCAGAACCTCGGAGACTCACATGGTGCTTCGTGAACCTCTTGTCCACAATCCGCACAGGTCGGCTTGCCACGGCATCGCAGCTTCGTATGCCCAAACTCCTGACACTGAAAACAGCGCCGAGGGTTAGGGACATACGGCCGGACCCTGAGCACGTGGAAGCCTGCTCGGACCTCCTTTGGAAGGGTAGGTGTTGCAAAAGTTAGGATATACGTGTCAGTTTTTTTTATCTTGTCCGTTCTTTTTGGTGCCAATACGGTACACTTCGGTGACGTGCTGAGGGGAAAGCTCCTCACAGATATCCTCAATGCTCACGCAGTCGAGGTCATAGCAAGTGACCACTCCCTTGCAAACATTGAGGAACCTGTGAGGTTCCACCTTCACCGGTATATGAGACGAATTTCTCAACGGTATTTCTGAGATTTCCAATAATCTTGAGGACTGAATGTCAGTTGTTGTTTGTATCATTATCGTGCCATCACGCAGTTTTCTGATTGATACGTCAAACTGTGCTACACCATTTATCACTCTTTCGAGGATAAATGGGCTTACTTGCTTAAGGCTTTCGTTTTCCTCTGCTCGAGACATTACCAGGAAGCGGGGCTGGGGCCTCACCACTTCCTGGCTTTTTATCAAAACAGGGCTGGACGGCCTTACCCGTTTCCGCCTCTTATCTATATTACGACCTTGGGAAGGGCCGGGCAGTGAGTTGACAGCAGGGTTTGGCAGTACGGTGCCAGCGGCGACAATGTTGTCGGCCATGCCGTAATTGGGGACAACCTACACAGTACTCGGATCGTAGACCCAGGGTGATCCAAGTTGGTACTACCACATATGGCCCTGTTAACTGTCCCAACGAGAGGCCCTATACGACGCTAGACATGACAACCTTCGCATAGAGCATCGCCGAGAGAGAGGTCATCGCAGCAAGTGGGTGTAGGAAAGTGCCAATTTTACGTCCGGGCCCTCATGAACGCAACCAATCTTTTCCCAAAGTAGGGTACCCGGTTATTGTCATCCCTAAGGCCCTTCTACTAAGGTATTGCAACCGGCGCACTTTCATTCAGGAGCTCAAAGCAGTGGTATCCAATAATAAACGGAGAAGAGCCGGGTTAGTAGCCAAGCTCATCAACGGAAAAGCCAAAGGCCTCCGTGCAGGATGAACGGCAGGGGGAAGGGAAAAAAGAAGTAGAGATAAAGCGAAGGGGGAAGAGTGAAAAAATGGGTGAAAGTGAAGGAAGAAGAAAATGATGTGAAAGGAAGGATGTAGGATAGGGTTGTCCTGCACGAGGTACATCCTGCACAGATGCCTCCCCTTTTAGTCGCCTCTTACGACAAGCAGGGGTTACTGCGGGACTATTCTAAACCCCGTCCCACAGGAGGGTGCTGCGAGAACACTCCACTAAAGAGCAGAGCAATCATTTCCAAATATAACATTGTTTGTGTAAGATAAATTGAAACCAAAGTATACAGGTGATTCGAAACTCTGTGTACAAACCTTAATGGGAGCTAGGGAACATTAACACTGTCTCTAAATTTAACAAATATATTCATGTGCGAATTGTGAGTGTATCCCTGGAGTAAACATTAAACATAAGCCGTGAGCATTAGTAACGAGAATGTTGTGCGTAAGTTTTATGGAGTGGAACCAGCACTAGGCACTACTCAAGAACTCCATTAAATATGCTGTCTGATCGCAATACCTGAGCTTTCAGTTAATATTAACACGCCAAATGTGTACTTATTTATATGTAGCCTACAATTCTAAATTATATATATATACATACACACGTGTGTGAATGTGGCCCCAATTCTTTTTCCGAGTATTATATTACACATGATTCAAAAAAGGTTAAAAATATTGTATTACACTTAATTTTTCCCGGAAACTGGCAAGTTTACCTTGCTTGGCTCGACTATGACAGTGGTTCCCAACATTTTTCAGGTAATGCCTCCCGGGGTGGATCACATTTCCGCGCCACTCACACCTCTTCTGAATGTTATTTAACAAAATCTCTAAGTACCATTGTTTTCTGTCCACATCTTTGTTTTATACAAAAATCAATGTAAAAATGGCAGCATTAAGGCACAAAAAGTAATTGTGTGATAGTTAGCAGTGTTTTGTCATCAGTTGATGATTATTGGGTTCGATGTTCGCCAGAATATATTTTCCCACTACAGGCTCTCACAGGAAGGAGGGCAGGGTCGGTCCACCTGCAGTTGCTGCTGCAAGCTCTGCAATAGTTCTGATGTTGAGCATCAATGACTTCATGATCTCAGTATTGAAGATCTACATTCATCAACAGAACCATTCCAGGTAAGTAGGCAAAATAATATCACTGCATCTGTTTGATGAGATGATTTTATAAATCTAATACATTCGGTCAACTTTAGACTGAATTGATTAGATTAATTTACATCGGAATTAAAACTAAACCTTTCATTTACAGTTTACTAATATTAGTTTTTAATAGGGCTGGGCCGATGAGCCCTTTTGCCGATATTACCGATGCCGATCTTGCCGGTAACCGATGCCAATTTAGTTTTTTTTTTTAAATATTACAAGTGTACAGTAACAATACTCAAAAACAAGAAATCAAAGTTTTAAACGTTAAAGTTGGTTAGATAGAAACAAAATAACTACACAACTATTTCAAACAACGGTAAATCGTTTCTTGGACGCTCTAAGAACTGATCTCGGGAACGCTCAGTGAGCGGATCTTGTAGCGCTCAGTAATCGGCATGCAGCTGACGTCACGCGGCTCTGTGCAGCCAGCCCTAGAGCACGAAATAGCAATATAACGATACGTTGTTATCTTGGACGTATTCGTTGTTTATGCTGTGTGAATAAGTTACGGTTACGTAAATAAAATATAGTTAAGTTAATTCAGCCAACATAAAAAATAAGGGTATATGAAATATAAATAGCTCAAATCCAAAACGAAAATTATTTCAATATAAGGCAAAATGCTGAGCGCATGCGCGGGCCTCGGATCGTACATAAAGATGTAGGTAATATTTCACATTAGGTTGGTATACAACTTGTATTCAATTAGAACTACGTTACTTATAGCCATAATATGATTTATTTAATTTTTTTTAAAATCCAAAACAAATAAAATTATATTGGCCCACCTAATATTGTTTTTGATAGTGTTTAACTTTGTTACTTAAGGAAATCTTTATCTATGATATATCTATAATTTGAAATAGACTTAAGGTAAATAAAATCGAATGGTTTATTTTGTTTAGAATGTTGGTTTTGCTGTTAATTATAAAATAAAATATCTAACGCAGAGTTAAAGAATTTGTGTTTGCATGCAAGAGACTGTATTTAAATATTTTGTTTGAACTATGAATGATATATTTGTGACTTGAGAATCCAAACTATATCTATAGATTTTGGATTATTGGCATAAAATACCTGCATGATACAAAAATAACTGTCCTTGGCCGATTGTGCCAATATCGGCCCAGACCTAGTGTTTAATCATGTCTACTGCACCAAGGAAATTAGATCGAGGATCGCCATAGCCAAGGAAGAGTTCAGCAAGTTGAGTTTGGAACTGAGGAAATGTTCCAATTGGAGCATCGTGCTGTATGTAGCAGAAACTTGGACTCTCAGGAAGATGGAAAATAAATACTTGGAGAGAATTGAAATGAGGGGCTGGAGAAGACTGGAGAATATCAGGTGGACAAATGAACAAGTCCTAAGAAGAGTGGGTGAGAAAAGAACCATTTTGGATGTGATTCTTCGGTACAAAGAAAACTGGATCGCACACATCCTTAGGAGGAACTGTCTTCTGCATGAAGTCATAGAAGAAAAAGAAGAGCTTAGGAAGAAGGAGGATTCAAAGGTTGGATGACTTGAAGGAAATAAGAACATTCTGGGAGCATTGGCGGTCTAAGTTCACTGTCAAAACGGATGGACCTGTCGTAAGACAGAACACCTAATATTGATAATAAATAATGATAAATAAATACATATAAATCATAATAACAATAATAATAATAATAGTTTAAGGTGCAGTTTTAGAAGAACTGATGTGACAATTGTTTGTAATGTTGTGAACTAAGAAGATTCCTAACACAAACAGTAGAACATCGTGTGTTTGTGTTGGCTATGTTAAGGCCTGGGATGTCCCCACATTCAATAAAGTGACCAAACCAGCGTCAGTAAGCATGCGCACTAACGGTGAGGCCGGGGTTCACACGAAGAGCCTCTGAACGATAACAAATTATTAGAATTAATTTAACGTATTCATAAGGCAAGTCATGTAATCTGCAGCCAACACTTTTGATAGATATTAACAATACTTATAAAATAACAATAACCCACTTATGTGACCGCATGGTCTAAGGCGTCACTCTTAAAATAGACTAAACTATCGAAAACTGGGAGATCGAGGTTCAATTCCGGTCGGGTGTAGTGGGGTGGGGGGTGATTTTCCTTAATGATGTTTCGCTCTACCCCCACGCAAGTTCGGGTACACTTCCTCTTCAATGAACCTTCCTAACTGCTAACACATTAGAGTTAGTACATAGGCGTATAACCCGAACGGGTAGTAAGACGCTGAGATAAATAGGCATGTGTGTGTTTTAAAAGACCCTACGTATGAAACTTGGGCTGTATGTCAAAAGGTCACGAGTGTCTTCTGAGACAAGGATTTCCAGGAAATGTATTGGTGTGGGAGGGATAAATTAACGGTTCGGGGAATGGTTGTAGTGTTTACCCTGGAAGTGGTTTATGACGAGGAGTTGGAAGTAGTCATTGAAGGCGGCGAGCAATGCTACAGAACTTCACACATACCGTGTTATTTAAAAAGTACACTAGTTTGTTATTTTAAAATATACAGACATTAAATAGTGTTTTAATTTTAAAAGTTAATTAGTTTTTTAGTTTTAAATATAAAAAAAATGGTTAAAGTTTAAAAATATTTATATATTAAAAAAAATTTAGTTTTAAAGTTATAGAAAAAACTGATATAAAAAGTTTTAAAAATAAAATATTAAGAATTAAAGAAAAATTGAAGATTAGTAATGGTTATAAATAAACTCATAATAAAAGTTATAATCAACAGATTACTAAGTTAAATTTATTCAAATGTTGATCCTATAAAAGTTTAAAAAATGGTATGTCAAACGTATTAGGCTCGAATTGTTACGTAGCAGACAGGTCATTCATTGGTCACTGAGAGATCAGGATTGTCTGCACGAAGGAGAATTTACAAAACACACAATAAACATTAATGGCATCATAGATATTGATATTATCCTTGAACAGTGACCAATTAATTTACAGATAAATAACTGGAAAATGTTGGAGTAGCTTTTATAACTGTCAAAAAGGTTCATTTCTATCCATCCATATAGGATTACACACATGTGATTACTGGGAGCTCAGGGAGATACATTACATTTAGCGTTATTTATCAACATAATAGACAGATGAAGTTGAGAGATCGACATATTACCTCAAGTAAGTGCATGTCTGGTATGTACTGGGATCTTAGCTCCTAGACCAACAGGAAGGAGTGAACCAGGGTTCGCTAGTATGTACTGGGATCCTAGCTCCTAGACCAACAGGAAGGAGGGAACCACATTTCTCTGGTATGTACTGGGATCCTAGCTCCTAGACCAACAAGAAGGAGGGAACCAGGGTTCTCTGGTATGTACTGGGATCTTAGCTCCTAGACCAACAGGAAGGAGTGAACCAAGGTTCGCTAGTATGTACTGGGATCCTAGCTCCTAGACCAACAGGAAGGAGGGAACCACATTTCTCTGGTATGTACTGGGATCCTAGCTCCTAGACCAACAGGAAGGAGGGAACCAGGATTCTCTAGTATGTACTGGGATCCTAGCTCCTAGACCAACAAGAAGGAGGGAACCAGAGTTCTCTGGTATGTACTGGGATCTTAGCTCCTAGACCAACAGGAAGGAGGGAATCAGAGTTCTCTAGTATGTATTGGGATCCTAGCTCCTAGACCAACAGGAAGGAGTGAACCAGAGTTCTCTAGTATGTACTGGGATCCTAGCTCCTAGACCAACAGGAAGGAGGGAACCAGGGTTCTCTAGTATGTACTGGGATCTTAGCTCCTAGACCAACAGGAAGGAGGTGAACCAGGGTTCTCTAGTATGTACTGGGATCTTAGCTCCTAGACCAACAGGAAGGAGGAACCAGGGTTCTCTGGTATGTATTGGGATCCTAGCTCTAGACCAACAGGAGGAGAGAACCAGGGTTCACTGGTATGTACTGGGATCCTAGCTCCTAGACCAACAGGAAGGAGGGAACCAGGTTCTCTGGTATGTACTGGGATCTTAGCTCCTAGACCAACAGGAAGGAGTGAACCAGAGTTCTCTAGTATGTACTGGATCCTAGCTCCTAGACCAACAGGAAGGAGTGAACCAGAGTTCTCTAGTATGTATTGGGATCCTAGCTCCTAGACCAACAAGGAGGGAACCAGGTTATCTGGTATGTACTGGGATCCTAGCTCTTAGACCAACAGGAAGGAGTGAACCAGAGTTCTCTGGTATGTATTGGGATCTTAGCTCCTAGACCAACAAGGAGGGAACCAGGGTTCTCTGGTATGTACTGGGATCCTAGCTCATAGACCAACAGGAAGGAGTGAACCAGGGTTCTCTAGTATGTACTGGGATCCTAGCTCCTAGACCAACAGGAAGGAGTGAACCAGGGTTCTCTAGTATGTACAGGGATACTAGCTTCTAGACAAAAAAGGGAAGGAGTGAACCAGAGTTCTCTAGTTTGTACTGGGATCCTAGCTCTCTAGACCAAGAGAAGGAGTGAACCAGGTTCTCTAGTATGTACTGGGTTCTTAGCTCCTAGACCAACAGGAAGGAGGGAACCAGAGTTCTCTAGTATGTACTGGGATCCTAGCTCCTAGACCAACAGGAAGGAGTGAACCATAGTTCTCTGGTATGTACTGGGATCTAGAGGAGGGAACCAGAGTTCTCTATTTGTACTGGGATCTAGCTCCTAGACCAACAGGAAGGAGGGAACCAGAGTTCTTTAGTATGTACTGGGATCTTAGCTCCTAGACCAACAGGAAGGAGGGAACCAGGGTTCTCTGTATGTACTGGGATCTTAGCTCCTAGACCAACAGAAGGAGGGAACCAGAGTTCTCTAGTATGTACTGGGATCCTAGCTCCTAGACCAACAGGAAGGAGTGAACCAGGTTCTCTGGTATGTATTGGGATCTTAGTCCTAGACCAACAGGAAGGAGTGAACCAGGGTTCGCTAGTATGTATTGGGATCTTAGCTCCTAGACCAACAGGAAGGAGGGAACCAGGGTTCTCTGGTATGTACTGGGATCCTAGCTCCTGACCAACTGGAAGGAGTAACCAGGGTTCTCTAGTATGTACTGGGATCCTAGTCCTAGACCAACAGAAGGAGTGAACCAGAGTTCTCTAGTATGTACTGGGATCCTAGCTCCTAGACCAACAGGAAGGAGTGAACCAGAGTTCTCTAGTATGTATTGGGATCCTAGCTCCTAGACCAACAGGAAGGAGGGAACCAGGGTTCTCTAGTATGTACTGGGATCTTAGCTCCTAGACCAACAAGGAGGGAACCAGAGTTCTCTAGTATGTACTGGGATCTTAGCTCCTAGACCAACAGGAAGGAGTGAAACAGGTTCTCTAGTGTGTACTGGGATCCTAGCTCCTAGACCAACAAGGAGGGAATCAGAGTTCTCTAGTATGTATTGGGATCCTAGCTCCTAGACCAACAGAAAGAGTGAACCAGAGTTCTCTGTATGTACTGGGATCCTAGCTCCTAGACCAACAGGAAGGAGGGAACCAGGGTTCTCTAGTATGTACTGGGATCTTAGCTCCTAGACCAACAGGAAGGAGGGAACCAGGGTTCTCTAGTATGTACTGGGATCTTAGCTCCTAGACCAACAGGAAGGAGGGAACCAGGGTCTCTGGTATGTACTGGGATCCTAGCTCCTAGACCAACAAGGAGAGAACCAGGGTTCACTGTATGTACTGGGATCCTAGCTCCTAGACCAACAGGAAGGAGGAACCAGGGTTCTCTGGTATGTACTGGGATCTTAGCTCTAGACCAACAGGAAGGAGTGAACCAGGTTCTCTAGTATGTACTGAGATCTAGCTCCTAGACCAACAGGAAGGAGTGAACCAGAGTTCTCTAGTATGTATTGGGATCCTAGCTCCTAGACCAACAAGGAGGGAACCAGGGTTCTGTATGTACTGGGATCCTAGCTCTTAGACCAACAGGAAGGAGTGAACCAGAGTTCTCTGTATGTATTGGGATCTTAGCTCCTAGACCAACAGGAGGGAACCAGGGTTCTCTGGTATGTACTGGGATCTAGCTCATAGACCAACAGGAAGGAGTGAACCAGGTTCTCTAGTATGTACTGGGATCTAGCTCTAGACCAACAGGAAGGAGTGAACCAGGGTTCTCTAGTATGTACAGGGATACTAGCTCTAGACAAACAAGAAGGAGTGAACCAGAGTTCTCTAGTTTGTACTGGGATCCTAGCTCCTAGACCAAGGAAGGAGTGAACCAGGTTCTCTAGTATGTACTGGGTCTTAGCTCTAGACCAACAGGAAGGAGGGAACCAGAGTTCTCTAGTTGTACTGGGATCCTAGCTCCTAGACCAACAGGAAGGAGTGAACCATAGTTCTCTGGTATGTACTGGATCCTAGCTTAGCTACTAGACCAACAAGAAGGAGTGAACCAGGGTTCTCTGGTATGTACTGGGATCTTAGCTCCTAGACCAACAGGAAGGAGTGAACCAGGTTCTCTAGTATGTACTGGGATCTTAGCTCCTAGACCAACAAGAAGGAGTGAACCAGGGATCTCTGGTATTTTACTGGGATCCTAGCTCCTAGACCAACAGGAAGGAGTGAACCAGAGTTCTCTAGTATGTACTGGGATCTTAGCTCCTAGACCAACAAGAAGGAGTGAACCATGGTTCTCTGGTATGTACTGGGATCTTAGCTCCTAGACCAACAGGAAGAGTGAACCAGGGTTCTCTGTATGTACTGGGATCTTAGCTCCTAGACCAACAAGAAGGAGTGAAACAGAGTTCTCTAGTATGTACTGGGATCTAGCTCCTAGACCAACAGGAAGGAGTGAACCAGGGTTCTCTAGTATGTACTGGGATCTTAGCTCCTAGACCAACAGGAAGGAGTGAACCAGGGTTCTCTAGTATGTACTGGGATCTAGCTCCTAGACCAACAGGAAGGAGTGAACCAGGGTTCTCTAGTATGTACTGGGATCCTAGCTCCTAGACCAACAGGAAGGAGTGAACCAGAGTTCTCTAGTATGTACTGGGATCTAAGCTCCTAGACCAACAGAAGGAGTGAACCAGGGTTCTCTAGTATGTACTGGGATCTTAGCTCCTAGACCAACAGGAAGGAGTGAACCAGGGTTCTCTAGTATGTACTGGGATCTTAGCTCCTAGACCAACAGAAGGAGTGAACCAGAGTTCTCTAGTATGTACTGGGATCTTAGCTCCTAGACCAACAAGAAAGAGTGAACTAGGGTCTCTGGTATGTACTGGGATCTAAGCTCCTAGACCAACAGGAAGTAGTGAACCAGGGTTCTCTAGTATGTACTGGGATCTTAGCTCCTAGACCAACAGAAGGAGTGAACCAGAGTTCTCTAGTATGTACTGGGATCCTAGCTCCTAGACCACAGGAAGGAGTGAACCAGAGTTCTCTGGTATGTACTGGGATCCTAGCTCCTAGACCAACAGGAAGGAGTGAACCATAGTTCTCTGGTATGTACTGGGATCCTAGCTCCTAGACCAACAGGAAGGAGGGAACCAGAGTTCTCTAGTTTGTACTGGGATCCTAGCTCCTAGACCAACAGGAAGGAGTGAACCAGAGTTCTCTGGTATGTACTGGGATCCTAGCTCCTAGACCAACAAGAAGGAGGGAACCAGAGTTCTCTGTTTGTACTGGGATCTTAGCTCCTAGACCAACAGGAAGGAGTGAACCAGGGTTCTCTGTATGTACTGGGATCTTAGCTCCTAGACCAACAGGAAGGAGTGAACCAGAGTTCTCTAGTATGTACTGGGATCTTAGCTCCTAGACCAACAGGAAGGAGTGAACCAGGGTTCTCTAGTATGTACTGGGATACTAGCTCCTAGACCAACAGGAAGGAGTGAACCAGGTTCTCTAGTATGTACTGGGATCTTAGCTCCTAGACCAACAAGAAGGAGTGAACCAGGGTTCTCTAGTATGTACTGGGATCTTAGCTCCTAGACCAACAGGAAGGAGTGAACCAGAGTTCTCTAGTATGTACTGGGATCTTAGCTCCTAGACCAACAGAAGGAGTGAACCAGGTTCTCTAGTATGTACTGGGATCTTAGCTACTAGACCAACAAGAAGGAGTGAACCAGGGTTCTCTGGTATGTACTGGGATCTTAGCTCCTAGACCAACAGGAAGGAGTGAACCAGGGTTCTCTAGTATGTACTGGGATCTTAGCTCCTAGACCAACAAGAAGGAGTGAACCAGGGATCTCTGGTATGTACTGGGATCCTAGCTCCTAGACCAACAGGAAGGAGTGAACCAGAGTTCTCTAGTATGTACTGGGATCTTAGCTCCTAGACCAACAAGAAGGAGTGAACCATGGTTCTCTGGTATGTACTGGGATCTTAGCTCCTAGACCAACAGGAAGGAGTGAAAGCAGGTTCTCTGGTATGTACTGGGATCTTAGCTCCTAGACCAACAAGAAGGAGTGAAACAGAGTTCTCTGGTATGTACTGGGATCCTAGCTCCTAGACCAACAGAAGGAGGGAACCAGGGTTCTCTAGTATGTACTGGGATCCTAGCTCCTAGACCAACAGGAAGGAGTGAACCAGGGTTCTCTAGTATGTACTGGGATCCTAGCTCCCTAGACCAATCAGAGAGGAAGTGAACAGGGTACTTCTCTAGTATGTACTGGGATCCTAGCTCCTAGACCAACAGGAAGGAGTGAACCAGAGTTCTCTAGTATGTACTGGGATCTAAGCTCCTAGACCAACAGGAAGGAGTGAACCAGGGTTCTCTAGTATGTACTGGGATCTTAGCTCCTAGACCAACAGGAAGGAGTGAACCAGGGTTCTCTAGTATGTACTGGGATCTTAGCTCCTAGACCAACAGGAAGGAGTGAACCAGAGTTCTCTAGTATGTACTGGGATCTTAGCTCCTAGACCAACAGGAAGGAGTGAACCAGGGTTCTCTAGTATGTACTGGGATCTTAGCTCTTAGACCAACAGGAAGGAGTGAACCAGAGTTCTCTAGTATGTACTGGGATCTTAGCTCCTAGACCAACAGGAAGGAGTGAACCAGAGTTCTCTAGTATGTACTGGGATCTTAGCTCCTAGACCAACAAGAAGGAGTGAACCAGGGTTCTCTGGTATGTACTGGGATCTTAGCTCCTAGACCAACAGGAAGGAGTGAACCAGGGTTCTCTAGTATGTACTGGGATCTTAGCTCCTAGACCAACAAGAAGGAGTGATCCAGGGATCTCTGGTATGTACTGGGATCCTAGCTCCTAGACCAACAGGAAGGAGTGAACCAGAGTTCTCTAGTATGTACTGGGATCTTAGCTCCTAGACCAACAAGAAAGAGTGAACTAGGGTTCTCTGGTATGTACTGGGATCTAAGCTCCTAGACCAACAGGAAGGAGTGAACCAGGGTTCTCTAGTATGTACTGGGATCTTAGCTCCTAGACCAACAGGAAGGAGTGAACCAGAGTTCTCTAGTATGTACTGGGATCTTAGCTCCTAGACCAACAGGAAGGAGGGAACCAGAGTTCTCTAGTATGTACTGGGATCTTAGCTCCTAGACCAACAAGAAGGAGTGAACCAGAGTTCTCTGGTTTGTACTAGGATCCTAGCTCCTAGACCAACAAGAAGGAGTGAACCAGAGTTCCGTGGTTTGTACTGGGATCCTAGCTCCTAGACCAACAAGAAGGAGGGAACCAGGGTTCCCAAGAGGAATAACACTGTACGATGGGGCCCTTCTAAAAATATCTCTTCAGACAACGGTCAAGGTGAACCGGTCTCCTGTGATGCTCTTGGAGCATCAACACTTGACTGTGCTAGCAGGTGCAACACGTGTTGATTTACCGACTGCTGTTTCATTAGATGATTAACACAAAACACGTGTTGTTGGCGCCTAGGACCAGTGACGTCATACTAAATATATTGCTGGGGGTGTGACAGTGAATTTCCCATTTCGAGGCGTTTTAAAACCTAAATTAATGATCATGTGACTTGGTTACAAGGGCAACGTTGTGAAAACTGGGGGTAAGGAGCACCCCCTACCCCAGTTAATAGGGGAGTTTCTGGGAAAGTGATAAAATCTGAGGCAACAAATGGGCCTTGATTCGAGGTTTTAGTTGGACTGTATTTTTTTAAAGTTGTTAATGATGGATTTAATAAATTATGCACTAGTGTTGTTTGTTTTGAAATTCATCATCATTGCCTGCAGGAGAACTAACAAGTTTTGGCTTTTTAAGGCTACTAGTATATTGTAGTGTAGTAGTAGTAGTAGTAGTAGTAGTCGTCTTAAAACTACTAGGCAGTGACAACGGCGCTACTAGCCAGCTTCATTAACTAAGCTTTATAAATAATCTACTACTCAATGCTTGAGGAGTTTTAAAGTTGGGAATTTAATGAGAGTAGGGTTATAATGTTGAGTAATTTAACGTTTGTCTGTACAAGTCTGCAGTAAAGAACTTTCATATTCGAGAGTAGCGTGGTACAAAGTAAGTTTAGAATTTCCCAAACCAAGTTTTCTCAACTCGCCACAAAATTGCCAACTTTCAAGATTTTTACCAACATTGACGGGGTTGATTAACTGGTCCGTCGGTTTATTTCCCGGGAGATCAGTGACCAAGAATCCAGCAGAAGGCGATCCGGGTGTTAAAAAACACATCTTAAAAATGTGTTAGTGTATCAGCACGAGGGATTCCAGGAGTACAAAGTGGACAGTGCCAACAGAGCACCCATGGAATTCGTGCAGGTGACAGTCACGGTGTACGAAACACCAAGATTTAAAAATGGCGTGTAATTCCGCCGTAAAGATACTGGATTCACCAAGTAAAACCTATTATCGGATCCTTCCACAACGAAAGCTCATCCCACGGAAGTTCCAGATGCGCCTTAATCCCTGAAAGAGAGTAGAGAGCTCATTAAAGATCCTCTCATTTATATAATGTGCGGTGTTGTCGCCTTAGGGAACTTGGCGAGATCAAGTGGCATCGAGGGAGACATATCTTCCAGAGAGAAACTCGGCCTGAAAAAGTGGTGAGAACCTTTGGCAGGACTATCCAACACGTGTCGAAGACCGATAGCATGCAGATCCCAACCATATGAATTCTTTCAGAGGCGCACCAGGGTTTCCCATTCAGTATCCCAAGAGCGACCTCTAATGACATTCAGAAAATTGAGGGCTTTGACACACCTCTCTCCCTCCGATCTTTATGTGTGTAATCAACATTGATTTTAAATCAAATAAGAGACCCAGAAACATTACGGTTTCTTAAACTGGTTAAAGAATGTGATCCATTAAAATATTGGGGGTTGGGTGTATACCGCGTATTCTATGGAAGTGACGACCGTCGTCTTGGTTGCCTAGAAACGATAGCCATTACACGTCCATAGACTGACAGCGAGTTGTGTCTGTCGTCCGCCCTGTGGATGATTGACGAACACAACAGCAAACAAAGTACAGCTCAAAATTAAATACTGCCTTGAGGCTCCCCATTATATTGAATAAAATCAACAGATATTATGTTATTAAACTTTACGCGGAAGATTATATCTGACATAAAACAGGAAGATTATCTCGGAACCTCCAATTATAAAGTGTTTTCAATATTCCGTACCGCCAGGTGGTGTCGTACGCCGTCTCCAAATCAAAGATAGCCAAAAAGTGGTGTTTAAGGAGGAAGGTGTCACGAACTGCTGTCTCAAGGCGAACCAGATAATACAACTTGGATCAGTTACGGCAAAACCCATATTGAATATTTGAGAGCAGATTGAGGGATTCTAAATACCATATAAATCGTTGACAAATATGTACCCGTCAAAAAGTTGGTGACAAAGCATAGTTTTTCAGTGACAGCCATGATACTGCTTCATTTTGTGGATGCGGTGTTGAGTTTGAGTGGCATGCACATCATGTTGAGGATCTTGATCGTCACAAGATCTGACGATCCTTGTCCACAGAGTTAGGCTATATTGTCAGAAGAGGGAAAAGAGGTATTTTAACTTCCCGGGGGAGAATGGGCTAGTCCTTGGGCTGGGTACAAAATTACGACTACAAGAGGGTTTCAAAACCTTGTTTGAACTCTGTTGCGATTATCAGCATTGTGGTAGTTCTTCATATTGTCCCAGTTTGATGACGTGTTTGTTATTGTGACCTTTTACGACTTCCATAAGGGAGAGTGAAATTGTTATCCTCGAAAATCCCAAGGTAAAAAGTTCTCTTGATTTAAAAAATGCAACACGTAAAATATTGTTTGGTAAGTAATCACAGTCCAATAGCGTTCTATTCACTGTACAAAGCCTAGAACATACCAGTATCGCCGCATTTTTATTGATCAAGTCCTTATCTTTTAATAGCATTGGTTTAACACACTTTCTTCCCGCAAACGAAGTATATTTCTTATTAAGTTCTACCTCCCCCATTAGAGTAATTAATATGTGTTTGTAACGAGATGCAGTGAGAAATACAGAGTAAATTACGTTCAAATTAGCAAGAACTATTTTTAAGCCCCACGTTATTAAAATTTATATCATGGTGAAAATTAATATAAAAACATGTGTTTTTAATGTATTATGAATAAAACATATTAACCCACTTCAATGTCCAAATGGTTTAGGGCGTCACTCTCGTTTTAGACTGGCTTGATCAAGACGGGGAGATCAAAACAACATAAAACTTATGAGAACAATTCTTGGCTAGAAAATGGGAGTAAGAGCTCACCAATGTAGTATTTCGTGTGAGTACTTGGGTTTGGGATTAATAACGGACAAAGTCCTAAATCTTTCAGTACGAACTAATTAATTCATAGATCCAGAAAATCTTTGAAAACCATTGGTCATTTTCCCGATGTACATTCGTGTGTAAATAACTACCATATTTATCCACAGGAAGTTAACAATTTGGACTATTGACTTGGCAGATCGATCATAATAGACAATCTCCCCCACTTTCCCAATGTACAAAGTATTTGCTTCTGTCACAGATACCCCGACAAGTTATACTCCAGCCTGGCAACACTATCTCAACATTCCTTTAAAAATAGGTAGCACGCCATGTAACAGTTTAACCAATTGTTAGAAATGTACACTAAGCTATTAGTCAGCAAAAACATCAGTAGCCGAGGGCGTGGAAAGGGGGGGTCCAGGCCCCCCTGAGATTAAGAGGGGGAGGGGTCCATAAATACATATAAAAGTTCAATGCTCAAGATTTTTCTCTAACTACAGTTATAATTGTATATGATATTAACTAAATACTAGTTAATGTTGTAATATTCAGCCTCAAGATACACCCTGTAAAATTAGCTCTGTCAACATTTCAAATACTTTATTTCTTTTCTCGTGCATTCGTATGTTATTGGAAACTCGAGGACGTTTCTTGGATTGTAGATAGATCTACTTATTCAAAACATTACTTGCTAACTATGAAATGTGTGAAAGAAAGGACAGTGTTGGGGAAAGGGGAGGGTCAAGACACCTCTAGAATATGTTAGCGGACACCACCACCTCTAGAAAACTGAGCTTTCTTCGCCCTTGCCAGTAGCGGTACCTGTTATCTTCTAAGATAACTCTTTGCAAAGTTTGCTGAGCTCTAAGCTCGTGATCTACCCTAGTTTCCCAGAGACAATAAATAAAGCATTGGAAATATTTTAACGATAATATTTAATCAACTATTTTTTATATGGCTTTAAGCGACCATAAAAATCATCTAAGATATGTCCAGATATGTTACTCAAATAAATAATATGAAAAACCATATTGAATTATTAGATGTTTGTTTAATACCATGCTCAGAATCCTCGACAATAAATACCAGGCAAGGCACATTCATTTGTTCATATAGTAAATCAGTACCTCAATGACCACATCGGTGGACATGCAGACTAAATGCCAGGCTGGTCTATTTTGGTTTACCGGTACTGTGAAGTTTGGGGAGTTAAATGCTAGTCTGGTGTATGAGGGAGTATAATCTGTTAATAGTTTGGCCGTTAAATTAGTTTCTCGCTCACCTTCTAAGAAAATGCTAGTTCATTTCCTCTAAGGTCTACCTACATCATTCTTTATCCAGCGGAAACTCCAGATGAGTAAAAAGAGGCGGTGCTGTAATGTATGCTCTAGTCCCCCTGTCTTGCTGTAATGTATGCTCTAGTCCCCCTGTCTTGCTGTAATGTATGCTCTAGTCCCCCTGTCTTGCTGTAATGTATGCTCTAGTCCCCCTGTCTTGCTGTAATGTATGCTCTAGTCCCCCTGTCTTGCTGTAATGTATGCTCTAGTCCCCCTGTCTTGCTGTAATGTATGCTCTAGTCCCCCTGTCTTGCTGTAATGTATGCTCTAGTCCCCCTGTCTTGCTGTAATGTATGCTCTAGTCCCCCTGTCTTGCTGTAATGTATGCTCTAGTCCCCCTGTCTTGCTGTAATGTATGCTCTAGTCCCCCTGTCTTGCTGTAATGTATGCTCTAGTCCCCCTGTCTTGCTGTAATGTATGCTCTAGTCCCCCTGTCTTGCTGTAATGTATGCTCTAGTCCCCCTGTCTTGCTGTAATGTATGATCTAGTCCCCCTGTCTTGCTGTAATGTATGCTCTAGTCCCCCTGTCTTGCTGTAATGTATGCTCTAGTCCCCCTGTCTTGCTGTAATGTATGCTCTAGTCCCCCTGTCTTGCTGTAATGTATGCTCTAGTCCCCCTGTCTTGCTGTAATGTATGATCTAGTCCCCTGTCTTGCTGTAATGTATGATCTAGTCCCCCTGTCTTGCTGTAATGTATGCTCTAGTCCCCCTGTCTTGCTGTAATGTATGCTCTAGTCCCCCTGTCTTGCTGTAATGTATGCTCTAGTCCCCCTGTCTTGGACCGACAACCTCTATGGCTAGCGGTCAACACTCGGGAACATTACTACTCGTAAAATGAACGAGCATTCTTTGTGAAGGCGCCAGATCTGGGGAACCGTAGTAATAACCGCTGATGCATCCTCAAGACGAATCTCACCAGCTCACCCCGGCCGGGTCAGGTCGATCGATACTCATAGGACGTTGACCTAGTGTTTTACGAGTGAGTTGTCCTCTCTCGGATTCTCTGACCTACTTTACAATCAGGATGAGATGAGAGGAGGTATATAAAAATAGATCAAACATCCCACGCAGACTGAGGATTATATAAGTACGCGAGCACACCAGTCTTTACTGAGGAACAACACGTGATTATACCTTGGAGCCACCAACACACCAGTCTTTACTGAGGAACAACACGTGATTATACCTTGGAGCCACCAACACACCAGTCTTTACTGAGGAATAACACGTGATTATACCTTGGAGCCACCAACACACCAGTCTTTACTGAGGAACAACACGTGTTTATACTCTGGAACCACTAACACACCAGTCTTTACTGAAGAACAACAAGTGTTTATACTCTGGAGCCACCAACACGCCAGTCTTTACTGAGGAACAACACGTGATTATACTCTGGAGCCATCAAAACACCAGTCTTTACTGAGGAACAACACGTGTTTATACTCTGGAGCCATCAAAACACCAGTCTTTACTGAGGAACAACACGTGTTTATGCTCTGGAGCCATCAACACACCAGTCTTTACTGAGGAATAACACGTGATTATACTTTGGAGCCATCAACACACCAGTCTTTACTGAGGAACAACACGTGTTTATACTCTGGAGCCACCAACACACCAGTCTTTGAGGGAGAACACGTGTTTATACTCTGGAGCCATAAACAAACAAGTCTTTACTAAGGAACAACACGTGTTTATACTCTGGAGCCACCAAAACACTAATCTTTACTGAGGAACAACACGTGATTATACTCTGGAGCCACCAACACACCAGTCTTTGAGGAAGAACACGTGTTTATACTCTGGATCCACCAACACACCAGTCTTTACTGAGGAACAACACGTGTTTATACTCTGGAGCCACCAACACACCAGTCTTTATTGAGGAACAACACGTGATTATACTTTGGAGCCATCAACACACCAGTCTTTACTGAGGAACAACACGTGATTATACTCTGGAGCCACCAACACACCAGTCTTTACTGAGGAACAACACGTGTTTATACTCTGGAGCCACCAACACACCAGTCTTTACTGAGGAACAACACGTGATTATACTCTGGAACCACCAACACACCAGTCTTTACTGAGGAACAACACGTGATTGTACTCTGGAACCACCAACACACCAGTCTTTACTGAGGAACAACACGTGTTTATACTCTGGAGCCACCAACACACCAGTCTTTACTGAGGAACGACACGTGATTATACTCTGGAGCCACCAACACACCAGTCTTTACTGAGGAACAACACGTGTTTATGCTCTGGAGCCATCAACACACCAGTCTTTACTGAGGAACAACACGTGTTTATACTCTGTAGCCATCAACACACCAGTCTTTACTGAGGAACAACACGTGTTTATACTCTGGAGCCATCAAAACACCAGTCTTTACTGAGGAACAACACGTGTTTATACTCTGGAGCCATCAACAAACCAGTCTTTACTGAGGAACAACAGGTGTTTATACTCTGGAGCCACCACACACCAGTCTTTCCTGAGGAACAACACGTTATTATACTCTGGAGCCATCAACACACCAGTCTTTACTGAGGAACAACACGTGTTTATACTCTGTAGCCATCAAAACACCAGACTTTACTGAGGAATAACACGTGTTTATAATCTGTAGCCATCAAAACACCAGTCTTTACTGAGGAACAACACGTGTTTATACTCTGTAGCCATCAAAACACCAGTCTTTACTGAGGAACAACACGTGATTATACTCTGTAGCCATCTAAAAACCAGTCTTTACTGAGGAACAACACGTGTTTATACTCTGTAGCCATCAAAACACCAGTCTTTACTGAGGAACAACACGTGTTTATACTCTGGAGGCATCAAAACACCAGTCTTTACTGAGGAACAACACGTGTTTATACTCTGGAGCCATCAACACACCAGTCTTTACTGAGGAACAACACGTGTTTATACTCTGGAGCCACCACACACCAGTCTTTACTGAGGAACAACACGTGATTATACTCTGGAGCCATCAACACACCAGTCTTTACTGAGGAACAACACGTGTTTATACTCTGTAGCCATCAAAACACCAGTCTTTACTGAGGAATAACACGTGTTTATAATCTGTAGCCATCAAAACACCAGTCTTTACTGAGGAACAACACGTGTTTATACTCTGCAGCCTTCAAAACACCAGTCTTTACTGAGGAACAACACGTGATTATACTCTGTAGCCATCTAAACACCAGTCTTTACTGAGGAACAACACGTGTTTATACTCTGGAGCCATCAAAACACCAGTCTTTACTGAGGAACAACACGTGTTTATACTCTGGAGCCATCAAAACACCAGTCTTTACTGAGGAACAACACGTGTTTATACTCTGGAGCCACCACACACCAGTCTTTACTGAGGAACAACACGTGATTATACTCTGGAGCCATCAACACACCAGTCTTTACTGAGGAACAACACGTGTTTATACTCTGTAGCCATCAACACACCAGTCTTTACTGAGGAACAACACGTGTTTATACTCTGTAGCCATCAAAACACCAGTCTTTACTGAGGAACAACACGTGTTTATACTCTGTAGCCATCAAAACACCATTCTTACTGAGGAAAAACACGTGTTTATACTCTGGAGCCATCAACACACCAGTCTTTACTGAGGAACAACACGTGTTTATACTCTGGAGCCACCACAAACCAGTCTTTAAGGAGGAACAACACGTGATTATACTCTGGAGCCATCAACACACCAGTCTTTACTGAGGAACAACACGTGATTATACTCTGGAGCCATCAACACACCAGTCTTTACTGAGGAACAACACGTGTTTATACTCGAGCCACCAACACACCAGTCTTTATTGAGGAAAAACACGTGATTATACTTTGGAGCCATCAACACACCAGTCTTTACTGAGGAACAACACGTGATTATACTCTGGAGCCACCAACACAACAGTCTTTACTGAGGAACAACACGTGTTTATACTCTGTAGCCAACCAACACACCAGTCTTTACTGAGGAACAACACGTGATTATACTCTGGAGCCACCAACACACCAGTCTTTACTGAGGAAAAACACGTGATTATACTCTGGAGCCATCAACACACCAGTCTTTACTGAAGAACAACACTTGTTTATACTCTGAAGCCATCAACACACCAGTCTTTACTGAGGTACAACACGTGTTTACACATTGGAGCCGTCAACACACCAGTCTTTACTGAGGAACAACACGTGATTATACCCTGGAGCCATCAACACACCAGTCTTTACTGAGGAACAACACGTGATTATACTCTGGAGCCACCAACACACCAGTCTTTACTGAGGAACAACACGTGTTTATACTCTGGAGCCACCAAAACACCAGCCTTTACTGAGGAACAACACGTGTTTATACTCTGGAGCCACCAACACACAAGTCTTTACTGAGGAACAACACATGTTTATACCTTGGAGCCACCAAAACACCAGTCTTTACTGAGGAACAACACGTGTTTATACCTTGGAGCCATCAACACACCAATATAAAATTAATCCTTCCTTATAGCGAGTATTTAGTTGCATTTCATAAATTATTATTTTCCTTTATAATGAGTTTTTACTAATAAGTATAATTTCAATATACTGTTCTCTTACAAAAAATTTTTAAATTTAATTTAATACAATTTATTTAAATATATAGAGCTTAAAATGATGAACCAAACACACGTTTCTAAAGTATGGATGAGTAAGTAAGCCTACTATTAGTGCTGCCGGGAAGATGTAATCATTTTGAAACGTTTGGTCCCTGTGCTGGCTGTTATGAGAAGACAGACAGTTCACCATGTTCCGTCAGTCCTGAGCACAGGAAATACCTGGATAGTTCAGTGGCAGAGCCAGTGTCCCGGGTTCGATACAAGCATAGAGGTCTCATTTTTAAACTCATAATTGAAACATACATGGCATTCAATCTAATAGGGTTTTTAAATTATTATTATTATTTAATATATCATTATTTTGAAACTTTTAAATTTGGATTTTAATTGTAGTTTGAACACAAGGGCCGTGAACTACTAATGTAAGCACTAACAAAGGGCTATTAACCACTAGTTTAACCACTAAAAAAGGGCTATCAACCACTAGTTTAACCACTAACAAAGGGCTATTAACCACTAGTTTAACCACCAGCAAAAGGCTATTAACTACTAGTTTAACCACTAACAAAGGGATATTAACCACTAGTTTAACCACCAGCAAAGGGCTATTAACCACTAGTTTAACAACTAGCAAAAGGCTTTTAAGCACTAGTATAACCACCAGAAAAGGGTTTTAACCACTAGTTTAACCACTAGCAAAGGGCTATTAACCACTAGTTTAACCACCAGCAAAGGGCTATTAACCACTAGTTTAACCACCAGCAAATGGCAATTAACCACTAGTTTAACCACCAGCAAAGGGCTATTAACTACTAGTTTATCCACCAGCAAAGGGCTATTAACCACTAGTTTAACCACCAGCAAATGGCAATTAACCACTAGTTTAACCACCAGCAAAGGGCTATTAACTACTAGTTTATCCACCAGCAAAGGGCTATTAACCACTAGTTTAACCACCAGCAAAGGCTATTAACCACTAGTTTAACCACCAGCAAAGGGCTATTAACTACTAGTTTAAACCACCAGCAAATGGCAATTAACCACTAGTTTAACCACCAGCAAAGGGCTATTAACCACTAGTTTAACCACCAGCAAAGGGCTATTAACTACTAGTTTATCCACCAGCAAAGGGCTATTAACTACTAGTTTATCCACCAGCAAAGGGCTATTAACCACTAGTTTAACCACCAGCAAAGGGCTATTAACTACTAGTTTATCCACCAGCAAAGGGCTATTAACCACTAGTTTAACCACCAGCAAATGGCAATTAACCACTAGTTTAACCACCAGCAAAGGGCTATTAACTACTAGTTTATCCACCAGCAAAGGGCTATTAACCACTAGTTTAACCACCAGCAAAGGGCTATTAACCACTAGTTTAGCCACTAGCAAAGGGCTATTAACCACTAGTTTAGCCACTAGCAAAGGGCTTTTAACCACTAGTTTAACCACTAGAAAATGGCTATTAACCACTAGTTTAACCACCAGCAAAGGGCTATTAACCACTAGTTTAACCACCAGTAAAGGGCTATTAACCACTAGTTTAGCCACCAGTAAAGGGCTATTAACCACTAGTTTATCCACCAGCAAAGGGCTATTAACCACTAGTTTAACCACTAGCAAAGGGCTATTAACCACTAGTTTAACCACTAACAAAGGGCTATTAACCACTAGTTTAACCACCATCAAAGCGCTATTAACCACTAGTTTAACCACCAACAAAGGGCTATTAACCACTAGTTTAGCCACCAGCAAAGGGCTATTAACCACTAGTTTAACCACTAGCAAAGGCTTTTAAGCACTAGTATAATCACCAGAAAAGGGCTTTTAACCACTAGTTTAACCACTAACAAAGGGCTATTAACCACTAGTTTAACCACCAGCAAAGGGCTTTTAAGCACTAGTATAACCACCAGAAAAGGGCTTTTAACCACTAGTTTAACCACTAACAAAGGGCTATTAACCCCTAGTTTAACCACCAGCAAAGGGCTTTTAAGCACTAGTTTAACCACCAGAAAAGGGCTTTTAACCACTAGTTTAACCACTAGCAAAGGGCTATTAACCACTATTTTAACCACTAACAAAGGGCTATTAACCACTAGTTTAGCCACCAGCAAAGGGCTATTAACCACTAGTTTAGCCACCAGCAAAGGGCTATTAACCACTAGTTTAACCACTAACAAAGGGCTATTAACCACTAGTTTAACCACTAACAAAGGTCTATTAACCACTAGTTTAACCACCAGCAAAGGGCTATTAACCACTAGTTTAGCTACCAGCAAAGGGCTATTAACCACTAGTTTAACCACTAGCAAAGGGATTTTAAGCACTAGTTTAACCACCAGAAAAGGGCTTTTAACGACTAGTTTAACCACTAGCAAAGGGCTATTAACCACTAGTTTAACCACCAGCAAAGGGCTATTAACCACTAGTTTAACCACCAGCAAAGGCCTATTAACTACTAGTTTATCCACCAGCAAAGGGTATATTAACCACTAGTTTATCCACCAGCAAAGGGCTATTAACCACTAGTTTAGCCACCAGCAAAGGGCTATTAACTACTAGTTTATCCACCAGCAATGGGCTATTAACCACTAGTTTATCCACCAGCAAAGAGCTATTAACCACTAGTTTAACCACCAGCAAAGGGCTATTAACCACTAGTTTAACCAACAGCAAAGGGCTATTAGCCACTAGTTTAACCACCATCAAAGGGCTATTAACCACTAGTTTATCCATCAGCAAAGGGCTATTAACCACTAGTTTATCCACCAGCAAAAGGATATTAACCACTAGTTTAGCCACCAGCAAAGGGCTATTAACCACTAGTTTAACCACCAGCAAAGTGCTATTAGCTACTGGTTTAACCACTAGCAAAGAGCTATTAACTATTGGTTTAACCACTAGCAAAGAGCTATTAGCTACTAGTTTAGCCACTAGCAAAGGGCTATCAACCACTAGTTTAACACCAGCAAAGGGCTATTAACTACTAGTTTATCCACCAGCAAAGGGTATATTAACCACTAGTTTATCCACCAGCAAAGGGCTATTAACCACTAGTTTAGCCACCAGCAAAAGGCTATTAACCACTAGTTTAACTACGAGCAAAGGGCTATTAACCACTAGTTTATCCACCAGCAAAGGGCTATTAACCACTAGTTTAACCACCAGCAAAGGGTATTTTAACCACTATTTTATCCACCAGCAAAGGGTATATTAACCACCAGTTTATCCACCAGCAAAGGGCTATTAACCACTAGTTTAGCCACCAGCAAAGGGCTATTAACCACTAGTTTAACTACGAGCAAAGCGCTATTAACCACTAGTTTATCCACCAGCAAAGGGCTATTAACCACTAGTTTAACTACGAGCAAAGGGTATATTAACCACTAGTTTATCCACCAGCAAAGGGCTATTAACCACTAGTTTATCCACCAGCAAAGGGCTATTAACTACTAGTTTAACTACGAGCAAAGGGCTATTAACCACTAGTTTATCCACCAGCAAAGGGCTATTAACCACTAGCTTAACCACCAGCAAAGGGCTATTAACCACTAGTTTATCCACCAGCAAAGGGCTATTAACCACTAGTTTATCCACCAGCAAAGGGCTATTAACCACTAGTTTAGCCACCAGCAAAGTGCTATTAACTACTAGTTTAACTACGAGCAAAGGGCTATTAACCACTAATTTATCCACCAGCAAAGGGCTATTAACCACTAGCTTAACCACCAGCAAAGGGCTATTAACCACTAGTTTATCCACCAGCAAAGGGCTATTAGCCACTAGTTTATCCACCAGTAAAAGGATATTAACCACTAGTTTAGCCACCAGCAAAAGGATATTAACCACTAGTTTAACCACCAGCAAAGGGCTATTAACCACTAGTTTAACCACCAGCAAAGTGCTATTAGCTACTGGTTTAACCACTAGCAAAGAGCTATTAACTACTGGTATAGCCACTAGCAAAGAGCTATTAACTACTGGTTTAACCACTAGCAAAGAGCTATTAACTACTGGTTTAACCACTAGCAAAGAGCTATTAGCTACTAGTTTAGTTTAGGTTAATAAGCCTCGTGTTTAAGGTGGGGTTGCAGGGGACGCGAGAAAAGAAGGGTTTTTTCAGTTTTTATAGCAAAAACTTTTTAGTCAAACTAAATCGAATATTGCTCCAGTGCAAACCTGGGCCTGGAGCAAATCTGCTCCGGCGCAAGTATAGAAATGGCGCAACTTTGCGCCCAAGATGCTCCCCAAGATGCGCCTTATTTACTTGCGCCATTTCCGTATTCACTAAACAAGGTGCAAACTGGTGGCAGGAATAGGGTGACGTCATCATAAACGTCATCAATTGCTCTCTTTTCGACCAATCCTTGTGAAGAATTTACTTCCAAAGTCAAGGCTACTTTATTTTAAATCTGTAATGAAAACGACAGCATATACAAAGATTTTTAAACATTTTTCTCATAAACTAGCTATAAAATAGCGGCCTCTTTATGGATGTTTTAGATTATTATTATTAGCACCGCGTCTTACTACCCGTTCGGGTTATACGCACTTACGCTAATGTGTAATGGTAGGGTGATTGTGAGATGAAATGAAGGACCTACAGTTTAACGTGGAATCCGAACCACGGTGGAGACCTGGCATTCCTCACATTCACAAGATGTCTTGTCAGAGGTGAAGGAAGGGTTTGGTAATCAGATAAATCTTTGCCGGGACCGAGGATTGAACCCCGGCCGCCAGCATAGAAGTCTGACACCTTACCCCTAGACCACCAGGTCACCTGATGTTTTAGAAAAACCATATTTGTACATTATTTTGTACTTATTTATATTATTAGTTTAAAGTTTAAGTTCCATTAATAAAACATTAATGTTTATAGAAACTTTAAAACTTATTTTAAAGTTATACTAACTGCCATATTTAGTGACGAGATGTCTTTGGACTTGGAGGAATACAAACCTCTTTGGATCTAGACGAACATTACACAGTTCGTAGTTTTGTTTTGTAATACTGCAAGAAATGCCATTGCGTTGTTTGAATGTAAAAATCCAACAATAAAAGGTACGTAATTGTTTTGTTACCACTGCCTAAATTGAAACAAATTTTGTGCGTTTTGTTATTTTAATTAATTCATTATTAATTGGAGTACAGTTATGTAACTAACTGTATTTTAAGCCAATTCAATAATATGCCACCATTTAAATTTATTGAAGTGACAGTCATGATTTAATAGTTGCTCCTACTCTTGAGTGGTGGCAAATAAAAGGCGCAACTTTGCTCTCAAATTGCGCCTGCTCCTTTAGTGAATAGGGATTTGGAACATATTTCAAACTTGCGCTGGCGCAACTATTTGCTCCCGTTAGTGAATCCAGGCCCTGAAGTTTAATTTTTTCCACAGGGTGGTATCAACCGTTGTTGAATACCTGTCAAGGGTGGTATCAACAGTTGTTGAATACCTGTCAAGAGTGATATCAACCGTTGTTGAATACCTGTCAAGGGTGATATCAACCGTTGTTGAATACCTGTCAAGAGTGTCCTGGAATTTAATGACAACCTTTCCTCTTCATTTAAGTTTATCATCTAATGCCGCCATGCTGGTGACAGGTATTCAACAACGGTTGATACCAACCTTGACAGGTATTCAACAACGGTTGATATCACCAGGTGAAGGAAATATAACTAAACGTTACTACTGGAGCAATATTTGATTTAGTTTGTCTAAAAAAGTTTGTTATAAAAACAGCAAAAATAGTGGCCTTTTCTCGCGTCCCCTGCAACCCCACTATATTAACGGGGACCGTATCAGTCAATTGCGGGCTAATGCCAGGGAGTGTTTTAGTGGGTTTGAGATGAGAGAGGTAGAATTTAGAGAAAATATACCCGAATTTGCGTGGAGAGTGGATAAACCAGCCCAGTAAACTCAATCGGGATTCAAACCCAGACTTTTAATGTCATCGACAAACAACACTAAAAGAGATTGCCGCCCATCTCCTGGCCCTGTGACGCGAGAATTGTCTCTGTGGTTTGTTTACGTCTGTAAAACAAAAAACAAACGGACTAGACGCCGTTATCAGTACTCCTCTATGTTCAGCACAATATCATAGAGATTGTTAAGCTTTTTATCAGTTTTGTAAGTTTGAAGATACCTGTGGAATGTATAAAATACTTTGGCTGCATTTCAGCTCCAAACTAAGATAAAGTACGGCTGTATCTTACATGTGTTAAAGTACCACCGTATTTGAATCACTCTGTTAATCTGCCTGATATATGTCTATTTTCTATACAATGGTTCATTGTTTTTTGGACTGAAATTTTGACCACGGAATGTGATGCAATATTTACCATTCCGAGTGCTTTAGACTTAATTGCATTTTCAAAATGGATTCCCTATTACTCATGTTTTTTTTAAATGCTTACTATCCTTAATCCGGCCGCACATTGGACAGAGTACAGGTGCAATGTAGGAATAACTCTCTCACGCCACGCAGTTTCTGTGTATTGTTATAAAACATCTTACTCAATTAGTTCAACACCATCCAGTATTTTTGGTGCTGTTTCACGGGCCGAGAAAATATTTTGTATCAAAGTTCCTATCCTAGGTCTAATTCAGTCCAATCAAATACATCTACGTGATTAGTGGTTTCTCCTCCACCAAAAATGCACCCACATTCAAAAAAGAATACCCGGAAGTTTTTCTAACCATGTTTGAGACACTCCCATTACCCACATGAAGAAGTGACCCAAAATTTACAAAGATATCAGGAATTGTAAATGAAGAGTTTTTTTTCATATCCCATTTTACTAGAAACATCCTTCTTGACAATTCATTGTGTGTTCTGAATAAGTAGTATAATACTTTGTTTCACCCTTCATGCACTTAATAACTTTGAGTAATTTAGAATTATTTTAAAAGTTTATTTAGTGTATATTGTAACCGTAACAAATAAATGTTCTATACCTTTATAAATGGTTGTATTTTTGACTATAATGTAAACATTACTTTTAACATTGTTATAAAAATATTTTCGGAAATATGTCTGCCAATGTCACGTCAAAAATTACAACACCAAAACAACATTTTTATAAATATTAAAATTTAATCCTTTTAATTTCCATCAAGTATAATACACAACAGTTGCCTTAAACAAACTGCTAGTGTTTGTTTACTTTCAATCAACTCCTGAGCGTTCGTTACATTTATTCCCCTGTGATGTCATCTTCAATGCGGTGATCAACTTCATCAAACTTTTTCTAATGCTTTGTTTAGTAAGCAATTGTGGCTAACTGTTATTGAAGAAAAACAAAGCTTTGTTTAAAAAGAAAGAAACAAAAATGTTTATATTAAAAAATATTGGTGGCCCCAGTTCATCCTACGATTCAACTATTAAATGTGTCAGCGTAACGGCTAGGTGTAAGAAAAGGTCTAGCAGGCTTAGCTAGATTGTAATTGTGTTTAAAATTTCACGACTATACTGTGATCATTTTGTGGAGAAATACTTCCTATAGGCCTATCCATGTTTTGAACATTTTGATGTACATAACTTTCTTGAATATACGTGCTTAAAAGCGCTGGATTAGTGAATATGATGTAACGAATTAGAAACATTAAAGGGGAATGCTGACTACCCATAACAACATTTGTTCTAGTTGGCCAAAAATGGGCCAGAGCGGAATATAAAAGTATTTTATTTGTTGACATCTGGGCTGTCACATTTCCATCAATATCGCAGGCAGGAGTGATTCCCGACGCTGGACCATAGCAGACTGTATCTTCGGGTCATAAGTAGTACGTGTATTTATAGGTCAACCGTTGAGCCCAGGGTCCCGAGTTCGAGCTCTGTAGGGGATTTCGAGCCATGTCAATCATTCCCTCAGTCCAAGTTTTCACGAGTAAGCCAGTTCTTATATTTGTTTTAACATCACATTTTGTACTATCTATTAGTACTTATATTATAGCAAGATTCGTAACCCTACGTATTATTCCGAACCTACACAAGTGCCTTGCCTGCAGCTACCGGGACGTGCTTGGTGAGACGTGGACACAACATCCAGCATCCAGACCAGCGGCGGTCCACCACCAGATGCAGAGGAGAGCAGTGGAGGTAAAATTCTTAGACCATGGTTTTAGTTGAAATTATGGGGGTAAAGGTCGACTTGCAAACTGATATTGATCAATTGATTAACTAGCAAGGAAGCTGGAGAAGGTTAAGACAGAAAAATATAATTTGAAATCTGTCCAGAAGAATAGGAGTGACAGTGACACTTGTTAGGAATTTTTTCATTTATGCCAACTAGCCCAGTGTTCCATGGTAGACCTGAAGATAATATTGTAGTATTTTTAGAGAAGATAAGTACCATCCAATTGGACAGATTTAGAACTATGGACTGAAACTAAATTACGTTTGGGCGGAGCAGCATTAGAATTTGTAATTTCGGATCCAAGTTGTATATAAACTAACAGTTTTAAGGAATCGAGGTGAGCCTTAGTAGACAGGTTCAGGAAGAAGCAGACAAACCGTAAAAAAAATCAACCCAAGATGTTGATGGATGTCAACTTTTCATGACCTGCCCGAACCCTAAAAAATTGTTTGTGCAATGCCGTCTGTCTAATCCTAAAATTAAGAGTAGTTTATTAAAGGGCGAAAAGAGATTCTTCTCTAAATTAGCTCTAGCAATTTTGATTAAAATTCGTATCTAGGCGCTGATAAGATTATAAACAGAATGGCTATTTTCATTTCCCCGTGAAAATAACTCTTAAGGTACTTTACAGAAGCGGAACATTCCGTTTCTCCACAACTATTTAAAATACCTAATAACTTATTGCAAAATTGTAGTACTATTAAAAATTAAAAAGTTTATTTGAAATACTATATATTTGTAAAACCAACAGTTTCTGAGATATTGGCAAATATATTCAAACAATTTTGTGAGTTTTAAGGCAATAATTCTCTAATACCATAGAATAAGTAAATAAATAATGCTCTCAACTATAACATTTCGAAAATTTTAATCGGAAGTTAAAATCTTAATACGAAGTGTTGACCCTTGTGGACCCAATATATATATTTTTATTGGTCCAAATATACAAATGAGGACTTTAATTCTTTAAAAATAAAATTGTAAAATTTAAAACCAGGAGTCAAAAAAAGTTTTACGTAGTTTTAGCGCAATTTGTGCTCAGGTGTGTATATTATTTAGTTTCACATATATTACGAGTTTTGAGTAAATACCTCAATTTTTGAACAATAGAGCGAGAAAGTCCGTGCGGAATTCCGTACCTTTTATTTTTGATCTCGATCATTTGAATAGTGTTCGAGTTTGTAAATATCACTCAATGAGCTACTAGAGTGTATGTATGAGGTATATATCAAGGATCTAGAAAATAACACATTAATGCTGCTCATTTTGTTTCTCTGCAAAGTGATGAGACGACTGAAATAACCTGCCGAGGACAATTTGTTCATTTTGCGATATATTAAAAATTGTAAACTGGCTTAAAGATTTCTCTCTTTTGAAGAGGCACAGGATTGCACAGCGAGCTTCTGAAATACAGCCTACAACTTTCAATGTAGAAAATAAAATGATAGTGAGTGTTAGTGAGTGTTAGTGAGTGTTAGTGAGTGTTAGTGAGTGTTAGTGATGTTTAAGTTGGCCCGCCACATTTTTGAAATCCAAATTTTCTTACGCCATTCGTTACTGCTCCGTTTGTGCTCATATGTGCCCGAAATTCAGCTTTTGTGCCATCAAGTTACGCTTGTTACAACGATTATAACTCTGTTGTCCGCTGTTGTTAGGCGGATTGCTTGGTACCATGTACTGAGTGGGAGACATTGGAGCGAAGCGGGAAGGCTAATACTGAACAAATGGAGCACAATTGACTATATAGTTTAACTCTTTTGTAGAATGAGGCGACTAACAAGACAAGAATAAAATTTACTAAGTAAATATTTTATCTCCTTAAAATGTTATTGTATCTAAGACTTGGGTTGATTTATCTCGTCGTCACTGTATAAACAATATTATAATGTACAGTACTAATAGATGTGTTTAATTTTAAAAATTATTATTATTATTAGCACCGCGTCTTACTACCCGTTCGGGTTATACGCACTTACGCTAATGTGTAATGGTAGGGTGATTGTGAGATGAAATGAAGGACCTACAGTTTAACGTGGAATCCGAACCACGGTGGAGACCTGGCATTCCTAATTTAAAAAATAACTTTCAGATTAATTTATAGTGAATTAAAAATTAGTTTATATGCTTTAAGCGCGCCCTTATTGTGCTTTTAGCAATCCACTTTATTCCACAACGATGACCAAGGGGTCTTAAACATTGGAATAACACTTACTCTGGTTGCTATCTACATGAATGTTAGGACTCAAATTCTTTTTTAGGAACTAAAAATTATTTTTCTGAGTGCACTCAGGACCCGGATTTTGATGACACGTTAGTTTTTGATATATCATAAACAATTTTCATACATAGGCCTACTGCACAACCCCTAAGCCAAAAAGGTTTATCTCGGGCAACGCCGGGTACTTCAGCTAGTAAAATATAAATTTCACTTTTAAACATTCAGAGGCCTACGGAAACAACTTATTTCACGTACAAAGAACAAGATTTATGTCAACTGGGCTAAACAAGACAGTTAATATTTCCATCAGTGAGGGTCTGGAACTTTAGGTGGTTTCTCTGTTTGTAAACTAGAGCATTACCTTTCTAAACAATATATTGTTACTTTTATATTTTGCTTTAAAGACATAATAGTACTGTGTACAGTGCGTGCTAATATTATTTTAAAGTAAGTTAGTTAGTTAGTTGTAATCTAGTTTTAAAAAGGAAGGGAAAGAACTGATATATTTCTTGTTTAAAGTGTCACATTGGGTGAACAAAACTCGGTGATTTACTCGGATATAAGATTCACTCAATCATCAGTTGGAGCTAATGAAGGGGATAAAAAGCAAGTCGATTGAATCTATAATTTCAGTCCTTCCTTCTTTATATTATTAGCTACACCACTGAATGTCAATCAATATTATCTTCATTTATGTTCTTATTTAACTGCTTGTTGACCATCTAATAATTTTAATAATAATGTTAATTATATTTGATTACCCATTACACTCACTAGCTCAGTTCTTAATAACATAAGTAAGTTATAAAGAACACTCTAAACTAAAAGTTCACATACTTTTATTTAGCATATCAGTTTAAAAAGATAACCAGAAAAACAAGACAAGAATTTGAAATAGAAGAAAAACAGTTTCCAGAGTGGTCGTTAATTTACAAATAATATTCTATAATTACCCAACTCGATAATACAAGGGACACTCTCATATTATGATTAATTTTGATTATTATTTCATTCTTGTTGCCATCTTATTATGTCAAGCGATGCCTGAATTCAGTAAATTTATACAAATATCGATCAACCTCACTATGATATTACTATAATACACTGGGTGGTGTGGTAAGGTGTCAGACTTCTGTGCTGGGAGTCCGAGGTTCAAACCTCGGTCCAGGCACAGATTTATCTGATTACCAAACCCTTCCTTCCCCTCTGACAGGACGTGTATTAATCACAACTTGTGAATGTGTGGAATGCCAGGCCTCCACTGTGGTTCGGATCCCATTCCATATGAGTGCAAATAGAGCACATTGGAGTGACGTAAATAGAATGTTGTTTGTTGTGTTTTTCGATATATGGCGGGCTAGCTTGATCTCAAGTTAGCCTTCCCGCTTCGCTCCAACATACCCTCTCTTCCCCTGAGTATGGCACCAAGCAATCCGCCCCGCAACAATGACCAGCAGACTTAAAATCGTTGGAACAAGCGTAGTTTGATAGAACAAAATCTGAAATTCAGGCACATATGAGCACAAACGGAGCACTAACGAATGGAATGAAAAGATTTTGATTTCGAAAATGTGGTGGGCCAACTTGAACATAAAGCTGGCCCGCCACGTTAAAATCGTTGCCATGGGCTTAATTTAATAGCACAAAAGCTGAACTTTGGGTACATATTAGCACAAATAGAGCACAAAGAACTGGCGTAATCAAAATGAAGATAGGATGTTTTAAAAAATGTGTTGGGCTAGCTTGAAATCAAGTTGGCCCACCACATTAAAATCGTTATAATTTGAGTAATTTAATAGCACAAACGCTGAGCTTCGGGCACATATGAGCACAAACGTAGCACAAAGGACTGTATAAATTTCAAATCCTTTGGAGAGAGTGGCGGGCCAACTTGATGTACGTCCTAAATACGACTCATAAGTAAACATAAAGGTAAATTCCAAACAAGTATGTGCAATTGTTATTAATCAGCTCAAGGAATTTTTCCATCAGCCACAAATATTTCGTATTTTACCATAGTTGACCCAAAATTTTTGCTTTTTACAGATAAAACTTTCCAACTAATTTCGTCAGCACTTTTGAATCAAATTACAGACAAATTATTTCAAAAGAAAATTAATAAATGGACTATATGTAATATAATGAAATGATACATCTAAATATATGTTTTCAGTTTGTGATTTGTACAATTTTTTTTTTTTCACCAAGCATTCCTTTGTATTGAGGATTCATTTTTTGAAGCGAGGAAAACCCTGCAAATAATATTAACCACTCCGGTTTAAACCGCGAGTTGAAGCGTAGTTTCAGTAAGTTAAAAAATAATCAAAACTTTTCTTAGGAACACCATGGGACAAGACCAGTTAAATTCTCACGTAAGGAAGAAATTGCTGAATTTCCAAACTTCAACAGTCATCAATATGGTTGTCAGTCAGAAGAACAGACGTGCTCAACTTTTGTACGAATAATGAAATAGTGTCATAACTTGGTAAGTTTAATTCAAAACCTGTATTATTTTATTATTTCTGTTTGTAGATTTGTTTAGTGATTTTGTAATTCTAGGGATTTTAAAAAATAAGAAAACATAAATGAATTAAATTTCATGTGTGAACACACGTGGTGAGAAAAAAAACACTACCGGTAAGCTTTGACCTGGCCCCACCAAAAATATCATGTGCCGCCACTAGTTTCGGTTCTAGGCCGAGATAAGACAGACTGCATCACGAAAATCACTTTTTCGGTTTCAGGGAATCATGAGACGCCAACGGCCATATTTCGCAACACATTGATCTCCGTCTAATGACGGTGGAGTAGAGCCCACTTGTTGCGTTTAGTAGGAGCAGTTGAAATGAATTGTGTGTGAGGAGGATTGCCTCACAGACACAGTGAGTGGTATCATAACAGAGGTATTAAACATAATAGAAGTTAAGTGATGGAGTCAATGAGCAGGGTTACACCACACACATGCTTAGCAATGTTTTATCTGCTCTTGTAGCTGAGACAAGGCTTCACTGTCAGCTCTTGAAGCTGAGACAAGGCTTCTGTGTCAGCTCTTGCAGCTGAGATAAGGCTTCACTGTCAGCTCTTGCAGCTGAGATAAGGCTTCACTGTCAGCTCTTGAAGCTGAGACAGGGATTCACTGTCAGCTCTTGCAGCTGAGATAAGGCTTCACTGTCAGCTCTTGTAGCTGAGACAAGGCTTCACTGTCAGCTCTTGCAGCTGAGACAGGGCTTCACTGTCAGCTCTTGCAGCTGAGACAAGGCTTCACTGTCAGCTCTTGAAGCTGAGACAGGGCTTCACTGTCAGCTCTTGCAGCTGAGATAAGGCTTCACTGTCAGCTCTTGTAGCTGAGATAAGGCTTCACTGTCAGCTCTTGTAGCTGAGACAAGGCTTCACTGTCAGCTCTTGCAGCTGAGACAAGGCTTCGCTGTCAGCTCTTGCAGCTGAGACAAGGCTTCTCTGTCAGTTCTTGCAGATGAGACAAGGCTTCACTGTCAGCTCTTGTAGCTGAGATAAGGCTTCACTGTCAGCTCTTGTAGCTGAGACAAGGCTTCACTGTCAGCTCTTGCAGCTGAGATAAGGCTTCACTGTCAGCTCTTGTAGCTGAGATAAGGCTTCACTGTCAGCTCTTGTAGCTGAGACAAGGCTTCACTGTCAGCTCTTGTAGCTGAGATAAGGCTTCACTGTCAGCTCTTGTAGCTGAGATAAGGCTTCTCTGTAAGCTCTTGCAGCTGAGAAAGGCTTCACTGTCAGCTCTTGTAGCTGAGATAAGGCTTCACTGTCAGCTCTTGAGCTGAGATAAGGCTTCACTGTCAGCTCTTGTAGCTGAGACAAGGCTTCACTGTCAGTCTTGCAGCTGAGACAGGCTTCACTGTCAGCTCTTGCAGCTGAGACAAGGCTTCTCTGTCAGTTCTTGCAGTGAGACAGGCTTCACTGTCAGCTCTTGTAGCTGAGACAAGGCTTCCTGTCAGCTCTTGCAGCTGAGACGAGGCTTCACTGTCAGCTCTTGCAGCTGAGACAAGGCTTCTCTGTCAGATCTTGCAGCTGAGACAAGGCTTCATCTGTAAGCTCTTGCAGCTGAGACAAGGCTTCACTGTCAGCTCTTGTAGCTGAGACAAGGCTTCACTGTCAGCTCTTGTAGCTGAGACAAGGCTTCACTGTCAGCTCTTGTAGCTGAGAAAGGCTTCACTGTCAGCTCTTGTAGCTGAGACAAGGCTTCACTGTCAGCTCTTGTAGCTGAGATAAGGCTTCTCTGTCAGCTCTTGCAGCTGAGACAAGGCTTCACTGTCAGCTCTTGCAGCTGAGACAAGGCTTCATTGTCAGTCTAGCAGCTGAGACAAGGCTTCACTGTCAGCTCTTGTAGCTGAGACAAGGCTTCACTGTCAGTCTTGCAGCTGAGACAAGGCTTCACTGTCAGCTCTTGCAGCTGAGACAAGGCTTCTCTGTCAGTCTTGCAGATGAGACAAGGCTTCACTGTCAGCTCTTGCAGCTGAGACAAGGCTTCTCTGTCAGTTCTTGCAGATGAGACAAGGCTTCTCTGTCAGTTCTTGCAGCTGAGACAAGGCTTCTCTGTCAGTTCTTGCAGCTGAGACAAGGCTTCTCTGTCAGCTCTAGCAGCTGAGACAAGGCTTCACTGTCAGCTCTTGTAGCTGAGACAAGGCTTCACTGTCAGCTCTTGTAGCTGAGACAAGGCTTCACTGTCAGCTCTTGTAGCTGAGATAAGGCTTCTCTGTCAGCTCTTGCAGCTGAGACAAGGCTTCACTGTCAGCTCTTGCAGCTGAGACAAGGCTTCTCTGTCAGTTCTTGCAGCTGAGACAAGGCTTCTCTGTCAGTTCTTGCAGCTGAGACAAGGCTTCTCTGTCAGTTCTTGCAGCTGAGACAAGGCTTCTCTGTCAGTTCTTGCAGCTGAGACAAGGCTTCTCTGTCAGTTCTTGCAGCTGAGACAAGGCTTCACTGTCAGCTCTTGTAGCTGAGACAAGGCTTCGCTGTCAGCTCTTGCAGCTGAGACAAGGCTTCACTGTCAGCTCTTGTAGCTGAGACAAGGCTTCGTTGACACTAATTATCCCATAGGTGGACACGCAGATTACATGTGAAGGAGGAAGCGCTATAAGTAAAACTACCCTCAATACGCCTCGCCAGAAAAACCAGCTCATACTACATCGACACCTTAGCCAGCGTGTTCAGAGATGCGGTTCTTGTTATTATCAAATGAACAAGTCAATAAATTATTTTTGATGTCACAAGCAAAACAACCGTATGACTGACTAATGACCACTTACGTTAAATGTCGCATATATTACGTTACGTTATTTCACCTCAATAATTGTACATCTATCCACTTCAGTGGCCGCATGGTCTGAGGCTCTACTCACGCAATAGACTGGATTGCCGAAGACGGGGAGATCGGGGTACACTCATAGTCAAGTGCACAGGGGTTTTCCACTCTCAGAGTTTTTTATTTCTTGTAATGCACAATGTTCCAAAGCATACACGATTTGCTGATTTTATCAAAATTTTATGTTTAAATACATACGCATTGGATAAGAGGACAAAGTGGTCAGTCTCATTAGCGCGCACGTATACAACAAACTAAGGACGAATTACAGAAAGTAAAACGAACAAAAAAGAAAACAAGGAGAAGATTGCGAGACATATTTGGCCGCGTTTTACCTTCAAGTATTTTTATCTTCTACTCGTCCTCAGATATGTTTTATTTTTCCTTGTAAAAACCAGAGGTTAAATCTCCGAGCTGCCAAACATAAACTGGAAGTAGTTTAGTTTAGACAATGAGTTGGGGAACCCCCGCGAATGTCTAACAAAATGTGTACTACCAACAGCCTTAAATCTTATGATAGTTATTTTTAATAGTTTTGTAAATTTTTCTCTTATTAAAATAAAGGTTGTTCGGTTCAACAAAATAAAATTGTTTTTTGCAAATGTAACCTTTAAAATATGTATATTATTGAATTTCAACTTTTAAAATAGTCATAATTGTAATTCAATTAATTTCACTCTAGTATTTTCCCCACAAATGATAGTATCCATCTGCTGGTATTCTTGACATGTTTCGATGTTTCAAGTGTCTTATTTTTTACAAGGATGAAAGAGATGCGAAACGAAAATGCTAACAACAATGTAATGTTTATATTTTAATGCCAACCTGATAGTTCTTATGGTGAAAATAATTAGTTTTGAATTTGATTATACATGATTTTAATTAATAATCAATATTTATGGTTATAGACCAGAGCTTACCTACATCTTTAATATTGGATATCGTTTTAATATTATGGCAGTGTATCTTTTGTTTAAATATAAATCAATATTAATTAATTGTAATTATCAATGAATTAGATTAGTATAGTAAACTGCAATGTAATGTTTATTTTACTGAAATTCAATTAAAGTGGAATGGCTTAGGCTGCAACTTATTGAAGTGTGTACAGACAATGCAATAATTTCTACCAACGTAGTAGTTTCATGCTGTAGAATAAATGAGGGATTATTGGTTGTCAGTTACTACCGCTCCAGTTAAAAATGAGGGATTATTGGTTGTCAGTTACTACCGCTCCAGTTAAAAATGAGGGATTATTGGTTGTCAGTTACTACCGCTCCAGTTAAAAAGATCAGTGAGAGTCAGTTGGGGATTTGTCAGTTACTACCGCTCCAGTTAAAAATGAGGGATTATTGGTTGTCAGTTACTACCGCTCCAGTTAAAAATGAGGGATTATTGGTTGTCAGTTACTACCGCTCCAGTTAAAAATGAGGGATTATTGGTTGTCAGTTACTACCGCTCCAGTTAAAAATGAGGGATTATTGGTTGTCAGTTACTACCGCTCCAGTTAAAAATGAGGGATTATTGGTTGTCAGTTACTACCGCTCCAGTTAAAAATGAGGGATTATTGGTTGTCAGTTACTACCACTCCAGTTAAAAATGAGGGATTATTGGTTGTCAGTTACTACCGCTCCAGTTAAAAATGAGGGATTATTGGTTGTCAGTTACTACCGCTCCAGTTAAAAATTCCCAATTCTAGCAATGTATAATATAGTGTATATATTTATATTAATTTTTTTGTCCTAAAATTGACGTTTGTTTAAAAAAATGGTATCTTTGACTATTTCTAGAATAGCTAAGAATTATTTTTAAGTAACAAAAATATTTTTAAACAATAATATGGACAAGGTTAATATTTTAAAAACTGTATTAATTAAAAACAAACTTAAGGAGATATGTAAACTATTATTATTTCACGCATGGGCATCCGCGGACATTTTTCCAAAGGGGGCAAAATATATTCACACACGCGCGCGCGCGCACGCACGCATCTAGAAAAACTTGTGTTGGGCACTGACATTATAATTGCACTGTTAAGATATAAAAAAGCAGCACTTGATATTGTTCGTTTTTTCTGTTCTCAAACGAGAAGATGATAAAATGTCGACAACTTCTTTTTAAAATGTAGTGAAAGGTTTATTTGGACACGTGTCTAGTAGAGTGTAAATCTGATAGTTGTTAAACGTTGGAAGAAATGTTTTTAAGGCAAACTAGAAGTTTAAAAAATGTCAACAATGTTTTCTCGGCAAAGAAAACATAATTCCGGGGGGAGGGCGGAGGGGGAGTGCCCCCCCCCCCTTGCCCTTTACTGCGGGCTCCCATGATTTCACTACCTCGCTATTTTAATACCTTTTCACCTGAACAGTTTTCTGAGACAGCACTTCAAGTGTAGTATTTTAAAACAGAGAATATCGCTGTGTTTTGTCTGTTGAAGCCACCGCTCAGCGACCAATAGCTTCCCATGAGGATTTCATATGACTGGTTTTCGAATAAACATTTTTAACATAATAGTTTTTATGTTTTTTCTCTAAAACTGCAATACATTTCAAGTAATATTCTTTACTACCCACACCATTTTAAATATTTAGTCAACGTTTGAATAGTTTTTCTTTTGTGTTCGATATATTTGGGATAGTTTCAAATAGGCCTAATTTTAACAATTTGTATTTAGATATCTAGTTTGACTAAGGACTTAATAGAACAGAACGAGAATGAACTCTGAGGAAATGTTCTAGCATTCGTCTGGAAAGAGAAATAAAAACCACATTTCAGATGATCACTTATGTACCCCCACAGGTGTGCACGCTGGCTGGACGTCAGGTTCGTTTAGTTTGGTTATTTAGTTGCAGAGGGGCCGGGATTTGAATTCTAGGCTGAGTGTACTGAGAGTGTTTACCCCTAAATGGTTTTCCACTCTCCCTCCATGCCAACTCTGGTAAATTTATTATATATTTTACCTCCCTAGAACTTACCCCATCGATGTAATTAAATGCGGGTAGCCCGGACGAGTTATAAGAGACTGCGTGAAAATAAAACAAACTTTCAGGGTTTTTGTTCAAATCACAATCGCATTTAACCCCCGCACAAGCTATTGACAGCCAACAACAATAACTTGAGAGAAAACCAAATACATTTCACAATGATACACTTTAGAGTCTCACCAGGTTCCTTTGTACTGATGAATGGGAGCCCCCCGCCCCCACCCCTCTTTAAGATATGTTTTCACAGACATGTTTGACATGAAAACAAACACACACATCTATCTATATATGTGCACCGAACAATCCAATTTCTATAGACTAATAGAAAAGAGCTGCTGTCATTAATATATATTGTGCATGCTATAGAATAACACTAGTAAAAAAGTAAAATGTAGACTACAAAAATGTGTTTGTATATTTTTTAACTCCCTTTGAACCAAAAAGCTTGTGTATGAAAGTGTCACTTTACATAAAGAGGACTGTAACATTGACTATGATTAGCCTAAACTAGACACGTCTTAAACACTCCCTAACTAAGTTTATTAACTAGTTTCACAAAGTGAAATGATTCAATTAACAAGGAAGGCATGTAATATGTGAACCTTGTAAACATGAATTGATCAATGGAATAGAAATGTGTGTTCACCTACAGTGTCCAGTTTTCTAGAAGATTCCTCGGATGCCATGCTGTATACAAACACTTCCTTCTCGCTACTGAGACAGCTACACACATTAGTTAGGTTACAGTTGTGTCGTCGCAAATAAATGTCTGTCACTCAATGGGCCACAGATCAATGCAGTATTTTGACCTCTCGGTTAACCCTTTAACTTCACCAATCACAGCCCGCGCACATCAATATACAATAAACCAATGTGTATATTATGTAACAAAATTTGCAATATACAATGACATGTGTGTTATCAACGCCTATGCTAGTCGATTCTTTCTTTTACGTTTGAGTTTTGTTTACTTGGCTTTAAAAGGAACACTGGAAGCGTTTCGAATGTATTGTTTTAAAATTACTTGAAGTTTTATTGACATTTGAGATTGTGTGCTATTTTTAATTTAGATAAAAAGTGTAAAGTTTCAAATCAAAAAGTTTAGGACCAATATTTGGATCGATCAAACGGTGCAATAGCATTTAAACTAGTAATAAAATTTCAGGTTGCCAAAATAATCGTGACCTATGACCTTTACAAAGTAGTAATACACTATTAAAACTCACCTGTCAATTGAAATCTCCCCGTCTCCACGAACTTGACCTCTGACCTTACGCTTACGAGAGACCGATTGTTGCAATAAGCTTATTTCCCGCTTCTATACCAGAAAATAAACCAAAGACGTTTCAGCGGTGTTTACGAGCGACCCGCCCTCACTCTTTGATACAAGCAAGGACGAAGCAAGGTCACTATCGAGCAGACGACGCGCCCCACGGCGGCAAAACGCTAGCTTACGTTCGTTGCGACATTGTTTCAGATTGTTGGTGTTTGTTTTTAGAAACTCGAACAATATGATTAAAACTTTGATTCAAGACATTTTAAACCAATGCATATCAATTGACGTAGTCCAGTTATTGAGTTGTAATGTAAAATGTGACAGGGTGAAATTGTGTAGTTCTTCTATTCTACCGCTATGCACTGAAATGGCGCCTCATGATAGGGATGTTCGATCGTGGATCGATCTTTTCTAAAATCGATTCGTGCCCTCAATTAATCGATTTTTTGGATCGATTCAAAGGCCTTAATCTAATTCATAAATCGATTATTTTTCTAGTGATTTCAAAAAGATCGAAAGAAATCAAAACTTCGAAGCGATTCAGGGAAATTTAATTTTGTTGGCTTTAGGAAATGTTTTTGTTGACTATTAGTTCTAGGAAAATTTCGAAACCAAGTCTTGCAATCTTGGGCTCCTAATTAGTTATTATTTGTCTTTAAGTAAAGAGAAGAGAATAATCCACTGATCTGCACTTTTTACGTCTAAATTCTGTAAATGACCACATCATGTTTTATTCTGTAATACATGTATGGTGACGTGTTGGCCAACAAATCAATAGTTTGAAAGTATTTCGTAAAATATTAATTTGCCCCATGGAGTTTTAGTAGTTATAGAATGCTGCTTACATCTACAATCTGCACTCCCACCAAGCTAATGATTCCCAAGTTTTGAGACACACCCTCCCACAAACAGGTGTGAGGTTTCCTCAAGACGGATGCCAACAAGTGTGTTTAGTTTTACTACAATGACTGGTTCTCTAACAATTAATTCAAACAAATAAGCTATACTGAATTTACAGTTTCTGAAAGATTAATTCACTAGGACTGAAGAAAGAAAATAAGTGTTCCTCTCTGGGGTCTAGTGGTTAAGGTTCTGGTTTGTCTCCAATATATAGCTTGATTTTCTTAAGAATCTTCTTGAAGCTCCTGGATCCTCAATCTCCCTTTTGAGTTGGAGGGCAAAAACCTTTTAAAGAAGATACATAATTTTACTAACTGCCTCCATCCCCTTACATAAATAAGGTTTCCCAACACCACTGATTCTTCTCTTCGCGTAAAACATTTAAAGTGCTCCTCAATGTGAATACATTATTATTGTAATCCTACCACTTCACAAAAGTGATCCTAAATTTACAAATTGGAAAACAGAACAGAAACAAAGTGTACATTGTATGTAAGGCCACACACGCTATTTAAGTCGCTGCCCTTTGTGGTTACCACAAAAATAATATAATTATCTTCTAGAGGCATTTAATAAGTCATACATTTTTGCTGCCTCACCCCCCTCCTCTCCAATACAATTCGATTCCCCCACCCCTCCTCAACCTTCACTCGATACATTTTAACTCCACCCCCACCCTCGGTACATTTCAATGCCTCCCTCACCCCTCCCCATGATACAATTTTGACACCTTCCCCCCTCCTAACGATACATTTCGACCCCCCCCCCCCCTTTTCTAAGTGTAAATTTCTAGGTGCACCTCTTTTGTTTAGTATAGTCAGAGCAAACTTTATTTACATGAATCGTTAGATCGATCTTTGAGAGATTGATTTAATGCACTCGATCTTTTGCCTGAATCGATACTACGCCTCTTGATCTAGATCGATCCATAGAATCGATTCAAACCCATGAATCGAACCTCCCTACCTCATGGCAGGTAGAATAAAAATATTATGATTTAATTACAGTTTAACCAACTGTAAGCCAGCACTAGAGTTGGCTTTATTAATGTGCTCGCTCTATTCCATTATATATTTTGTATGCGTTTGCTATGGGATAAATAATCAACTAGGTTAGGCTCACAGGTGTTACACTCCAACGCATACACTTTTTAGATTTAGATTTACAAGCAAACAGCAATTATTTTTCTTTGGACGTTGGTTCAACTCAATAACTATATTTAGTTACTCTAAACAAAAGCAAAGCTATGTTTATACTACTAATATTTATAAATTATATTTGAAAATTATTGAATTATCTATATTTTGCAAAAATATGATTCATTTACATTGTGAGAGTTAAACAAATATGTTAAAAACAATACCGTTTTCATTTTCAAGAGAAGTTAACATCTCAATATGTATTAAACCAGGCCTAGTTTAACGACCACATTTAAATAATGTTCAATATAAGGAGGTTGCCTGGTGTAATTTACCACCACAGATTTGATGTATCACTTTATGCCGGCGTTTTATTCGTGATTATTCTGTATTATCTCTTACACTGGGGAATTATGTGTACTAACCTAGAAACTTGGAAGCACGTGAGTAACTTGGTAAGTTTAGTCACATGGAGAAACCTTCATTAAAGTTAAAAAGGCCTTAGAATAATAATTATTTAATATATATACGACACTAATATATATATATATATGTCGTATTTCTTTGTTTAAATGAGCCCAAGCTCTTTAGAAAAACATTACAATATTGGGACTTGTTGCGTGGGTCCAAACATATAGTTCAATTACATAATATACCACAGTAGTGTGGTACGTACAAATTATAGAAGTAGAAATTAAGAGAAAAAAAAAAGTACATAGAAACTGCTCTTATGCTACACAATAATAAAAATAAAAAATGTAAACAAGACCTGAGTAGTATAGAATAGAGTTAGAAAAACAAATTACCATATAATACCTAACTATGGGGGAGCAAAACCTAATTACATTAAAATAGTTTTTTAAATAACATAGATACATAGAAAACAAACTAAATTACTCAATATTAATACTATGATATAGTAATAGGCAAGATGAAATTAATAGCTGCCTGGTTAAAAAATACTTGAAATTTAAAACTCAGAATAATATCAAAATTATTTACGAAGAGACTGTGAAACTTTGAAATAATTGGTAGTTAAAGTTGTTTTGTTAATTAAAGTGAAATGTATTCACACTTCCTACTGTTGATTGCATTATTATATTTTTAACTGCCTCGTGCAAACAGGTTAAACTTTCAGTTGCTATTTCCTTTGATCAAACCTTAGAGCATGTTCAATAACGTAAATATATGCAATCAAAGATATTTGACGAGTCGTCATAGTTACATCACATTTCTTTGATCACAAATCTTTGATAAAATAAATATGACGGTGACTGTGTAATACGGCTCTAAGACCTAGTACAGTGTTCGAGTTGTATACACATACACACACACATACACATGCACACACACACACATACACACACACATGCACACACACATACACACGCACACTAGAAGAATAAGTCAAAACCACCCAAGATGGCCACAACATGGTAGTTTCATTCAAGAAGTAATGTTGCTTTTATTAGTTTGCTGTGGAGTAGGATCCATATTTATTACCTAGGGCCTACTATTGAATTCAGGTCTATCAAATTATTTCCACATCTTATGTTAGAGTCACCAGCAACTTAATGTCCATGAAACAATTGATAAAGATGATATAACATCAAGACATCTTGATAATCTTCAAGGTATTTCAAGGTCAGAGTCTCTTTCTTCTACTCCCACACCACCGGAGTCAATCCCAAGTGAGATTATTGAAATCAGTTCAGAGGCATTACAAATGACATTGGAATCCACCCAAGAAAAGTCATTGTTGCAAAATTAGTTTTGTAATTGGTCGTATTAGAAGCTATCAAGTTGTTATTTATTAAAATTAGAACTAACTTATTTTATTTCTTTATTACATTACTTTATTAGTAATAAACTTAACCTGTATGAAATCTTTCAATGACTCATATATGGCATCCAACACTTCTGGCAAAAACTTGCTTGTTGTGCATTTTGGTACTCTATACAAATACTGCAAAGAGGCCAGTGAGTCGCTAAAAACCTAAGGATAATTTCCAGTTTAAGTTTAGCTGGCAACGCATTTCGCATAGTGGTATCTTTTTTTTGTATGCAGTTTTTTACCTTTTAAGTAGACAAAAAAAACATTTCATATATATGCATCAAGTTAAAAAAGGTTTCAGGATATTCAAAAGCAAGTTCTTTTGTTAGAGTGTTGGATGCTCCCAGATTATCTCTACATTGGATCTATTTTCTAACCCACACGTTTTCCTCCATTTTCTTTTGTTTTTTTCAGTTTCCGCAATAATAATTGCAGATACAACACATTTTGCTGCACTAACCACTTGATTTGATGCCATCTTTAGTTAAACTGAATGAAAATGCCATGCCATTTGTTATACGTGAAAACATCTTATTGTCACATTGTCGCCATGTCACACTGTCATGACTTTTAGTGTCACATGAAAACGTAACTTAATAGTTGCACTGTCTATTACATTTTTCTTAACAAAATGAGCTGCAATACCACACATCATTGATTGTAATAATGAGTAAATAAATGGAAGCAATGGCTCATTTAATTGAAACTTTGTCAAAAAAGGTTCCAATTCTGAAGCTGCAGATTGCACAAATGCAAGCTTTGTGTGAAGTAAATTGCCACCGAGGAACTTTCTTACTTGTTTAGTAATTCTCTGATACAGGAGGTTTAGATTTTACATTTTTTCAAATGTGGCAGCTTTGTAAGAGCCCTCTCAATTACTTTTGAGCTCTCAACCCTTCTTACTGAACACAGTTTAAACACAGTAGATCCTGTATGATGCTTGAAGTTGGCACGCCTAGAAAGGAAGTCCTTAAAGAAGTAATAAAGAGCATGTAGAAAGTCATTCCGATGCCAATCACAAGCATTGTGTGCAGTCTTGTAGCTGTTGTGAACAATATGTAGTTCAGCAAGTTTAGTTTGAAAATAAGGACCTAACCTATATATTATAAAATAGCCTAGTTTATTTTTATGCTTCTTAAATTGTAGTGCTATAATGCTGTCTGAGAACATGATAAAAAACACGTCACTGGTGTTGGCACTGCTATCTGAGGAGTGATTCATAATTTTCTGCATAGCCCACAAGATTTCAGCTTTTGTAACATAATCTTTTGTAAAATAGTTTGTTATTTTCTTTCATTCATGTGTTGTGAGGGACTTGTCTTATCAATAACAGTCGACTAAGGGGAAAACAACATCGAAGGTCCTTGTGTTTTGAGTGTAAATATTTCACTTGTGGTTTCAGCTGGAACGATATTCATGCGCTTTACAATACTATGAAACATGCTTGGTGGTTTGTGTCTGTTCACTGAAGCATGGCCACTAATGCTAATGTCAATTATGGATTTACTGGGCTTACAAACTGCTTTGAATTTATCTTGAGTTACAGGCTGGGGCCTCCTTTACTCATCAATTTTATTGAAAAGAACACTTTCCTAGCATCTCGAAAAATATTGTTTCATTTATTCAAACAACTTCTATGTTATTAAATTAAGTAATCATGATAATTTCTTAATTGATTAAAAACAAAATATAAGACAATAAAGATAAAATACAAGTCGCAGAAGAACCCAATAGCAAACGATAAAACTTCCTAAAATGCTAAAAACGAAATTGATTTAACTATCCCCTCAGACTGAGATTTAACTATCCCCTCAGACTGAGATTTTCATTTAAAATTTCAAAAATTCTTGACCATGTCAGCACTGGGAAGTAGTTGTAATTTTAAGCTAATTTTGAGCAAAGTATAAAAAAATATTATTCTTACCTGCACATTAAACTTGGCTCACAAAAATTCATGACCTGGAAGATAATTTCATGATGACTTTCATGACCAGTAGACACCCTATCATAACATCAGTTGATGCTTTTAAAAGGTTTCATTTTTATTACCTTTTTGGGTTGTATGCAGTTGTTCAGTGGCATACTCTATACCAGGGGTCTTCAACCCATAGTCTGAGGTAACATTTTGCGGCCCTATGGCTCTAAAAATAACCTTCAAACTAAGTATGCATTTTTATGACCAGAGGAGCTTGAACATGGTTTGACTTATGAACACATGAGCATTGCCTGGAATGTGCCAACGAAAAATGTGACATGTCATCAAAATATGGGTTGTGATTATCACTCACTTTACGTTTCAGTTCAAGAGCCTGCTTAGATTGTGTATGCTCTTTAGTCTAATCATACTAACAGCTTTGTTTTCCATCAGTCATCACTAGAACAGGTGTTAATGAAGTATTAACATACAAAATATACACACATACAATCACTTTCTTAATGAGATGTGTTGTTTTGATAGATTGTTTTACACCACTTAATTTCCCATTAATTAAATATTTCAAATAAATGGCACAATATAACTGATGTTAGATGTCAAACAAACACTGAAACTTGGATGAAAACCTCCACTGTTGCCAGCTCTTTGAAAACAAGTGAGCGTCAGACTACTCCAGATTTGTTAAATGTTTGATCTCAACATACTCGACTGTATTAATATTACACTTACATGTACGAACATGGTTGGTCTTGTTTGCTTTCCAAAAGACATATTATTGTCACAGACTTTAATTTACATTTCCTTGATTGATTTTGGGTTCTGTTTTCATAATTCGTTTGCCTTTCAGCTTTATATTTGTTTTCTTATCCCAATCAAAGAACAGTGAGAAATGAGAAAATATTATCGAATTCTGTTTACAACTCGTTGACTTGTGTTTACAAACTGACACGCCACTGCTGAGGCCACAATCTGGCAACACTACATTCTCTCCTCTCCACAGCACTAAAAACGTCAGAACAGACTCTAATACTCTCTGACAAGCCAGCATACCATCCCTTCACATTCCTTTATGGAAGTACAGGCTGCCTGGAAATAAGTGATCCATCATTTAAAAGTATTTTCCCCAAGAAAAGCATAAAAATAATACCATGATAAAAACATGTGAAGTAAGTAATTTTATGTTATAGCTTTGAAAATATGTAGATATAAGTAAAATATTGTAAAAAAATGTAAAATTAAAACCCAACGGTTCAGGGGTACCCATCCCTTTCAAGTTCATTGGCGTAAATACCCCCCTTCCCCCAAATTTCTTCACCCCCTTCCATCATTCCCCCAAAATCCAATTAACCATATACCTTTATTGGAATCCAAATTTCTGACTGAATCTACATCAAGGCCTACATTATGTATTTTGTAAATCCAGTTAGAGAGCTTTTTGGATGAGATAAATAAAATCAGAACAGCTAGAAAAATTAACACTTAATATTTTCAAAAGCAATTTCGTGTATAAAAATATTACTTACACTTTGTGAATGAAAATAACTTTAATATTGTAAAAACAGTTGTTTTGAAAAACTTTGAATATCATATAAATAAAACAAAAATTTTACCTTAACCTGTTGTATAAAAATAGTTTTTTATATTCATAAAAAACTCAAAAATGTAGATTGAATGAACAAAACAATTAAATAAAAATATTTGAAGACATCAATAATTAGATTTAGAAAAAAAACAACTAAATGTTTAAAAATTAATATGAGTATTATCGTTATATTTACACGAGTTAAGTAAGTAGTCATAAAACCTTAAAAACGTAATTGTTTTAGACTAGTGACAGAAAAACAGCTATTTTATGCAGAGGGAAGAGAAAACCTTTGGACACTCTAGGTTGAAAAAATCTGCAGTATGATCAGAAAATAAATTCTTAAAGCACAGGGATTTAGGTAGGCTACTATTTATAAGATTTTAACAAAACTTTTTCTCTCTGTGTATTTGATGTAGCAAACTTTTCGATAATTTCTTCATTTGTGATTTTCTTGAGAATGTAATTCTCAGATGATAGTATCAATAAGCTTAACAACCAATCGTCCCCTAATCTGCTTCTTAAGCTGTTCTTTACAATATTTAAACTGCTCAACATCCTTTCTGCTGAGCAACTTGTGACAGGTTACAATAAAAGGATACGATACAGCATGGTAAGCTGAGGAAATGCTGGCACATAATGCAATATCTGTAAGACCTCCTTTTATCCACTGATCAACAGACAAAAGCAGCTCATCATGGTCTGAATCTTCTTCCTCAACTTCACCTTCAGCTCCTGTTACGTCAGTCTCCTTGTCTGGTGTCTTTCTTTTACACTTTTCTTTCTCTAAAAGCGGGTCGGAAATGTCAATTTATGAGTGAGCGGCCTTATAAACATTTGCAAAATTTTCTAGTTCTTTTATTATTTGGTCACTATCAAGATCATAAAACCCACACAAGTCTTTCACTGATGAAGAACCCGGTTTATATCCCTGATTTTCCTTTTCTTTTGCAACTAACAAAATTCCTTCATGTGAAAGCACTGCCATTTGTGAGACTATAAAAAGAGAATCTGTCATTTAGTTGGTTAATAAGTGAGTCTATTACTCGAAAATAAACTTCCATTTTGATCCTCTTCAAAGGATCTTCTATTCTTTCATCGATAAATATTTCATCCATAAACATTTTAGGTTTTCTGCTTTTGTGGTGGGGTTGAGAAAGATTATTCAAATCAGCAAAGGCAAGAATCGAATCGTTCACTTTATTCCAACCAAACTCACTTCGCATTTTTACAAGTTTAGCTTTAGTTTCCTACAATCAATTAATTTTGATTGAAGAACAATTGTAATTGGTGACAGCACTTTGAAAAAAGCTGAAGCAACATGTATTGAGCAGATGTTTTCAAAGTCGGTAATTTGTTTTAACAAGCGAGTTGCCCTTGCTGTTGTGCCATTATCAGTTTTCTGTCAATAGACAAACTATGCAAAGTCTCCTTTGTTGTGTCAGAGCAGGTGACAACTGTTTGCAGTGCATCATTCCTGCTTGACCATCTTGTATTTTGCGCTCTTTTCAGTCTTTTTTTTATTGATTGGACCCTTTTCAAGTTTGTAGAAGAAAAGATCATGCCTTTTATTTCCTGACATATGTATGTCACTACACAAAATAAACATAGCCAGCTGCATTTAATTGGTGACTCAACAGTCTCAATTTTATCTTGTGTATGAGACTGGAGACTGCCACGACGGATGGAAAACCCTCAAAAGTCAAAGGTGACATGTCATAGCATGAAACACTAAAATGTCTCTTAAACAATTTCAGAGGTACTCTAAGTATGAAAAAATATGTATGACATTATAAAAGTTTATTATTAATTAATTTTTTGCATGAAAAACTCCCCCCTGTGGGCACCCTTGTAACTGTCCAACATTTCATTTTTAATATTTCTAACGGGCAGGGTTAAAATATATAACTACATCGAATTCTGGGTTCTAGCCATCGCAGATAAACTCTCTTTATTTATCATGTTTTTTTTTTTTTTTTTCAGTGTCAACAGCATCGGAACGGTGAAGCTGTCGGAACTCTATGTAAACCACTATGTATTGAAAAGCAAATTCCATTCTTTGAACTGCCATGCATTTCATGTCGGAAAAGAGGCTGTTTTTTCTGCTGAGTGGGGAGAAAGTAAATTAGTTTTTAAAGCTTCAAGCAGTTCAAATGAAGTTGATCCTGTGTATTGGTTTGATAGACAAAATGAAAAACAATACCCCACCGAGGCAGAGTTTGACTTCATGATACGAGATGTTGTGGCATCCAAGTTAAATGTTACCATATCTGTGGATCAATTGCGAAGATTGGGTCAATTTGGCTATTCGCGAGCCAAAGAATCTTCCATGTTGCGACACACAGAGATGCAAAATATTTGGTTGCTGTTACATGATAATGAATACTTAAATTGTGCTCTTTACTCTGACAGAGAAGCATTTCCTCAATTGTTAGGAACATGTGGATCATTCTTTGCGGTCGAATATCTTGATCCTGTAAGGTCCTACACTCACATGATAGAGGTCTCGGATGGCCGAGAGGAATGGATCACGCAAATCAAACTTGCCATTATGATCATGGAGCTATTAGATGAAATAGAAACAAATTTTCCAGAGCCATTCTACCTCTGCGATATTAAAATGAGTCATTTTGGCTTAGCTAAAGGGGACAGCGTCTGAAATTTCTTGATTTAGACTCTGTTTTTCCGCGAACAATTGCGGGTCGTATTACTGCAGATGGGAGTCACTGTACAAAACATAAAGATTGTGACTTCTTTGATTGTCGATCTCATTGCAACAAAGTAACAAATCGATGCAGCTCTCCTGTAAGTAATAATAATTTGCAAATAGTGTGTGAAAAGATATTTGTGGGCTGGAAATTATCAGGTACTGTGATCCTACCAGGCTTGCTAATGTCGCAACATACTCCGTCCTCGTTGGCAGCTTTATTGCGTATTTGTGCCAACCCCAATTCTGAATCCAACACTCCTCGTGCTGCTGTTTCACAAGATATACGAAGACGGTTATATGTTACTCTTACAGAAATGTATCAGGGTCTAGCCAATGAGGTTTTTGAATAACTTTCAGACAAATATCCCATTTTATATCTTTGTGTATATTATAATTAGCAAAGGTCATATTTTAAGTTGGCAATGTGTCACCTCTAAATTGCTATTTTGTTATCACAATGTGCATGCCAATATTTTCTTTTAACTAAGGTTCATGCACATTGGCTATGCAAAATCGTTTTTATGATAAATAAAATAAAAGTTATTGCCTATGATTCAAGTATATGTTGAAAAATTACACTTTAAGACACAATATTTTCACCTCAGGTGTATTTCTGTGTCATTTTTCAATACATATTTAAATTTTGATTTGTAGACAATGGTTCCTCAAACCAAAGATTTATTTAAATTTTACATAATGTCTATATTGATCTGTATTAATAATAGTTTTTTATCTTTGTTTTGCAATTTTACTTGACATAGAAAATAGTTTTGAATCCAAAAATGTTAGCCTGACTGATAAAACATTTGTCTGACCCGTGCCCTTAAGACAGTGTCAGGAAGACTGACTACTTAGTAAAGGAACAGGATATAAATAGGTTCATTCTAGCACCCAAATAGTAAGATTCTTTGTACTAGGATTTGATGTTTACTGTTGTTTGCTGTCTTAGACTAAGTTTCTAAGTCATGTGCTGGCCTAAACTAAGTGTTTAAGTCATGTTTAAATACCAAAGTTTATAAAATAATACTGACAAAATCCATAATCAAATATTGAACAAACGATCTGACTGTGATCCAAAGAGCAGCAATATAATTTAGGCCAATACCACAGACAAGGATATACAAGGATACACCAGGTATCATGCTCTTTGAGCCATGTTGAGCCCAATGAGAAGTCTATGTAAGCTCTTTGGGAGGCAGCATTATGTGATCCTAGCTTTGTGGAGGACTGCCAATTTACTCGAGACTGGTATTTTCAAGTTAAACCATGTTTAAAATAAGATATTTTTAATACCCCTTGATGGCACCTAGCCATACCAGTGCCCCACAGAGCGCAGCCATTTAACCTGGAGGCTGTGGGTTTGTGACCTGGAACTAACTTTGTATCATAGTGTCTTTTGATATTTCAGTGGACATTTTCATACATTTAAATAATATAATTTTATAATTTAACTTTAAATATAAATATTTGTTCTTGATCTCTCTTTTACAAGTGTATTGAGAATTTTTGTTTTTATGTGTGTATGCTATAGCAAAATCATTGACAGTTAGATTTATAAAATAAACTATATAAGTTTGAATGTATATTTCACAAATATTCAAGAAATTTTCACTACATACTTTGAAGAAATATAACTAGTAAAAAAAAAAAAAATTGGAATCATTAAATGTGAATGGGAGGGTAAAATGCCCTGGGTGTTCTCTACCGGCTTGTGCCATATTTATTTGAAAATATACCACACTTTTATCCCATAATTGACATTCTCATAACCATGTAATTGCACCCTTAGTTACAAATACTGTAATTTCAAAACTTCTTGTAGTATAAAAAATTGTTTTTACTGCACAAACAGATGGTGTTATATTATATTGTGTAAGAGGATAGGTTTATTAAAAATAGAGACTCATGACAATACTGGTTGTATAGATAAAGATACAGTTTAGTGTAAATGGCCAATAAAATGATCTAGCCTTCAATAGCTACTTTTTCTTTTCAAACGAGGTTTTTAAAGCATTTTTGCTGCGGTCTTTGGTTATGACTGTTACTCTACTGCTTGAAGAACATTCTTTGGTTACCAAGTATGAAACCTTGAACACGGCCAATCATGTAGCCATTCATATATTAATATATAGTTACCCTCAACGGTGAGTGGTGGGCACATGGATGAAGACATCAGTCGCATATTGTCTGCTGGTGACGGGTAGATCAGGCTTATCTCGGCTCATGGACTGAAGTAGTTTCCCTAAATTGTTTCTCACTTTACCTCTACACAAATGCTATGACCTTAAACCTGTGCAAACCTTTGAAATTTAAAATTCAAACAAATCTTAGATTCGGATTCAATGGGTTTAGCTCAAAATTCGTATCTATAACTCCTTCATACTTAACTAAATATTAGACCGGAAAACAGTTACAAGGTAAAGTGAATATAGAGATAAACTTGAGGTGCAGGTGGTAAAGGAATCACTTGTGGGACACTTGTTTGTCACAGTAAATATCTTTTAATTAAAAAAAGTAGCTAGGCCTATTAGATATTAACCGACCTTTACACTATGGTTAAATTGTTGTGTGGATGTTATATTAGTTTAATTCAATCAATCCAGCTTCTAAACTGACAAGCTGCCTGCCACTGATTTCCAAACATATTTTAGTTATGTACAGCAAAACAAAATAACCAGTCTTAAAGACAGAGACAAGGTCTTAAGGTCATATTACATAACTTTTCAAATTTAATATCATATTGAATGTTTTCGAACATTAATATTTAAAATTTGTATTAATTAATATATTTAACTTCAAGACTAGCACTATTTCATTTATAGAATTATGTTAGTCAACCTGGACTTATCAACATTGCAATACGTATTTGAGCAAACTTACCTTATGGCATTAGGAGCTCGAAAGTTCATTACCCCACTCATAAAATGTCACCTATCTCTATCCTTAACTAATTCTATCCAGTCTATCTCATTACATCCTATCTAATGTTATTCTCCTGTCTGGGTCTTTCCACTGGGTTTGCCATTCAATGCCTTGAACGCGCTTTTAGATACTCCCATTTGACCTGCCATCATAACCTGTAAGATTTTATTACCCTAACAATGTCTGGTGATTAATACAGGGTATGCAGCTCATCATTATGAAGCCTCCTCCACTCCCCATTATCTTCATCAATTTTTGGACCAAGTATCTTTATTAGTACCCTGTTTTTGTAAACATTATAAATTTCTTTTTGTCATTTAAGGGTAAAAGTACATATCTCGCACCAATAGAAAACCAGTAAAACTATTTCTTTGTATATTCTGAGTTTTACATATTTTTTTTACAGCAGGCAAGACTCCAACAACTTAATGACCGAGTAATAACAAGCATTTCCTGACTGTATTATTTTCCTAATTTCCAATCTTATATTGCTATTGCTAGTTAAAATTGCTCTTAAATATTTTAATTCATCAACCTTATCAAATGATATGTGGTTTGCTGTATCACCCAACAAAGCAAAATCATGTTCCCAAATATCTGTATTGTACTGTTTAATGTCAGCCATTCTCTACTCTCTTGTGTTACCCTGATATCTGTACTGTACTGTCAACCATTCCCTACTCTCTTGTGTTACCCAAATATCTGTATTGTACTGTTTAGTGTCAGCCATTCTCTACTCTCTTGTGTTACCCTAATATCTGTATTGTACCGTTTAGTGTCAGCCATTCTCTACTCTCTTGTGTTACCCTAATATCTGTATTGTACCGTTTAGTGTCAGCCATTCTCTACTCTCTTGTGTTACCCTAATATCTGTATTGTACCGTTTAGTGTCAGCCATTCTCTACTCTCTTGTGTTACCCTGATATCTGTACTGTACTGTCAACCATTCCCTACTCTCTTGTGTTACCCTGATATCTGTACTGTACTGTCAACCATTCCCTACTCTCTTGTGTTACCCTAATATCTGTATTGTACTGTTTAATGTCAACCATTCTCTACTCTCTTGTGTTACCCTAATATCTGTATTGTACCGTTTAGTGTCAGCCATTCTCTACTCTCTTGTGTTACCCTAATATCTGTATTGTACCGTTTAGTGTCAGCCATTCTCTACTCTCTTGTGTTACCCTAATATCTGTATTGTACTGTTTAATGTCAACCATTCTCTACTCTCTTGTGTTACCCTAATATCTGTATTGTACCGTTTAGTGTCAGCCATTCTCTACTCTCTTGTGTTACCCTAATATCTGTATTGTACCGTTTAATGTCAGCCATTCTCTACTCTCTTGTGTTACCCTAATATCTGTATTGTACTGTCAACCATTCCCTACTCTCTTGTGTTACCCTGATATCTGTACTGTACTGTCAACCATTCCCTACTCTCTTGTGTTACCCTAATATCTGTATTGTACTGTTTAATGTCAACCATTCTCTACTCTCTTGTGTTACCCTAATATCTGTATTGTACCGTTTAGTGTCAGCCATTCTCTACTCTCTTGTGTTACCCTAATATCTGTATTGTACCGTTTAGTGTCAGCCATTCTCTACTCTCTTGTGTTACCCTAATATCTGTATTGTACTGTCAACCATTCCCTACTCTCTTGTGTTACCCTGATATCTGTACTGTACTGTCAGCCATTCTCTACTCTCTTGTGTTACCCTAATATCTGTATTGTACTGTCAACCATTCCCTACTCTCTTGTGTTACCCTGATATCTGTACTGTACTGTCAACCATTCCCTACTCTCTTGTGTTACCCTAATATCTGTATTGTACTGTTTAATGTCAACCATTCTCTACTCTCTTGTGTTACCCTAATATCTGTATTGTACCGTTTAGTGTCAGCCATTCTCTACTCTCTTGTGTTACCCTAATATCTGTATTGTACCGTTTAGTGTCAGCCATTCTCTACTCTCTTGTGTTACCCTAATATCTGTATTGTACTGTCAACCATTCCCTACTCTCTTGTGTTACCCTAATATCTGTATTGTACTGTTTAATGTCAACCATTCTCTACTCTCTTGTGTTACCCTAATATCTGTATTGTACCGTTTAGTGTCAGCCATTCTCTACTCTCTTGTGTTACCCTAATATCTGTATTGTACCGTTTAGTGTCAGCCATTCTCTACTCTCTTGTGTTACCCTAATATCTGTATTGTACCGTTTAGTGTCAGCCATTCTCTACTCTCTTGTGTTACCCTAATATCTGTATTGTACCGTTTAATGTCAGCCATTCTCTACTCTCTTGTGTTACCCTAATATCTGTATTGTACTGTCAACCATTCCCTACTCTCTTGTGTTACCCTGATATCTGTACTGTACTGTCAACCATTCCCTACTCTCTTGTGTTACCCTAATATCTGTATTGTACTGTTTAATGTCAACCATTCTCTACTCTCTTGTGTTACCCTAATATCTGTATTGTACCGTTTAGTGTCAGCCATTCTCTACTCTCTTGTGTTACCCTAATATCTGTATTGTACTGTCAACCATTCCCTACTCTCTTGTGTTACCCTAATATCTGTATTGTACTGTTTAATGTCAACCATTCTCTACTCTCTTGTGTTACCCTAATATCTGTATTGTACCGTTTAGTGTCAGCCATTCTCTACTCTCTTGTGTTACCCTAATATCTGTATTGTACCGTTTAGTGTCAGCCATTCTCTACTCTCTTGTGTTACCCTAATATCTGTATTGTACCGTTTAATGTCAGCCATTCTCTACTCTCTTGTGTTACCCTAATATCTGTATTGTACTGTCAACCATTCCCTACTCTCTTGTGTTACCCTGATATCTGTACTGTACTGTCAACCATTCTCTACTCTCTTGTGTTACCCTAATATCTGTATTGTACCGTTTAGTGTCAGGCATTCCCTACTCTCTTGTGTTACCCTAATATCTGTATTGTACTGTTTAATGTCAAGCATTCTCTACTCTCTTGTGTTACCCTAATATCTGTATTGTACTGTTTAATGTCAGCCATTCCCTACTCTCTTGTGTTACCCTAATATCTGTATTGTACTGTTTAATGTCAACCATTCTCTACTCTCTTGTGTTACCCTAATATCTGTATTGTACTGTTTAATGTCAAGCATTCTCTACTCTCTTGTGTTACCCTAATATCTGTATTGTTTAATGTCAGCCATTCTCTACTCTCTTGTGTTACCCTAATATCTGTACTGTTTAATGTCAGCCATTCTCTACTCTCTTGTGTTACCCTAATAGCAAACTCTAAGGCTATATTAAAAAGTAGCATCTCCTTGTTTCAATCTATTATGTATTTGGAAATCATCTGATAGGTGAGATACAACCATTGCCCTGCAACGCGTATCTCTCAAACATACATCACTCAATTTACTTGACCAGTTTTTTGGGTATTTCACACATAACTAAAATGTAATAATTCCCCCCCCCCTCCCCCCTTTTAACTGAATCATAGGCCTTTTAAAATCTATGTATAAATGATATACCATCATGTTGAATTTCCACTTTTTTTCCTAATATTTTCCGTGGTAAAAACCTGATCCCTTGTTGAGCTATTTTGTTGAAATCCACACTGATGCTCCCCAGTTATTTCCCCTGTATATGGCATCAATCTCATTAGAATGATGTTGGTAGCAGTGAGATACCTCATTACAATCTGTGTTATCCTTATTTCAAGAAGATTGTGTTTTCATATATTTTTATAATCTCAAATTTTAAATCTATATATTTTATGTTTGTTTTAACTAATGATATTTTAAATATACTATTTTACTTTTCAAATACTCAACTCAAGTTCGACTCGAATGAAAATAACCCAATTTTGCAGACCTCTAGAAAGTTCCTGTATTTTACCTGCTCTCAAGGTACATGGCAGCCTCGAGAAACTCTGGTTGGGGGCGGCCACAAGAAATAATCACTTGCAAAATGTATATGAAAATAAGTTTTATTAAAAATAAATAAAGAATATAAAGTCCTCAGAATATTTCACACAGCAAATAATATCTAAAACAAGAATAACACTTGACAGAGTTACAAACATTCATAAGAAACAAAAATAAATATTCATAGAATTATTATCAAATTACAAAAAATAGTATTCAAATAAGGCACAGTATTACAAATATCGTATGGCCATTAAAAATCAAGTCTCGGGTATTATTTGGAAGAAGGTACAGGAGAAGTGGATGGAAACAAAAGAGATAATCACATTACAGTAAAATAAAAACAGTTCATACTTGACACTTTCACCTCCATTTGTCCTGTCATTAGTTTCCTGTTTCAAGTATTCTCTCTTAAATAATCCAAGTAGAATAAATTGACAGATTGTAAGATGCAGCCATTACCCTTTGGCCAGTAACAACCGTAAAAAGTGGGAATCTTGTTCCTCTTTTCAAAAGTTAAACTATGTATCTCTCTTTTATATAGTAAAACCTCTTGTTTGAAATTTGGGATAGTCCAAACAAGCTACGGACATAAGAAACAATATATTTACTAGAGATGTACGAGAACTTGAAGAAATATCGAGATGGGAAAACGAGACAAGAATTATTATTTTTTAATTATAAAAATAAATTATTATTTAACATATAAAAAGTTTATTTCACTGTTAGGCTACTAAATGAAGTTAGCCCTGTTTTTAAAATAATACTGCCACCAATACTAAAAGGGAGTCATAGTTCAGTGTTCAGTCTGGAAAAAAACAACCTAATGTAACACAAGTAGTAAAAAATTAGGTTAAGTTTGTAAAAGTTATTTAAAATCAAGTTAAAAGATGCATGAAAATGGCTAACAGAGTTTTATGGAAAGAGAAGCACACAAACAGCACTACAGAAGTAGGACATTATAAACTAATTGTCCTTTTATATGAATTAGATCTAAAAGACATGGACATGGCTTAAGTTGATATTTAATTAAAATTTAAGAGACTAAATAAAACACCAAACACACGTGATTGGATTGGAATTGAATCCAGACAATAAACAAGTGAAAATTGTGATGTCTTCATTGTTGTATAGTAAATTTGTAACAAGGCTAAATCAATTCAAGCAACATTAAACAGAAAATATTGAATTAAAAAAAAAGATGCTTTAAAATATGGTTTTTTAATATCTTATTTCTTTACAAAAACCATATTTGTCTTTATTGTTTCATCACAAAATTACTTTGTTTCGATTTTAGTTTCTTATTCCATCAACAAAAATGAACCGCACATGCATATATATTAAGGAGCAAACTTAGCCAAAGACTGAACAAAAGAATAATGTAAAATGTTACTAACAGAATCACATGAAAAACTAGTTTGTTAAATAGTTATTTTATTTAGTTTAATAGTTTAAAAGCTAATAAAATGAATTAGATTTTCTATTACATAATTGTAACAGATAGTCTAAAATTATACACTTAAATAGACAACATGGAAAATATTTCTAATAATGATAAGCCTACCATCTTTGAGAGAGAGAGAGTTTATAACACTATAGAGATTAAACTCATACAATTTTAAATGGGCTTATTAAGTGATAATTGCAATGTGTACTATTTATAATTTAATTTTTGTGTCATAGCGGCTTTTAATCTTTAAGTTTAAACAAATATTTTAAACACAATTTTTTCTTTATGGTGCATCTAATTAAAGTTTCATATTTAAGAAACTAAGGTTATGGCTTGCCAATTTCGGCTCCTTTATGGGAAAAAATTATATTAACTTCCAATATTTATATTCCCTTATATTTAATATCAAATTCTGTTAAAAATAACAAGTTTTAAGTTGGCTTGGTTAGTAAATTTATTAGAGCAGTTATTTGCATGCCTTTTTTCTATTTAATTGAATTTTCGAGAACCATTTTATACGTTTGCAACGAGATCCAGATTTTTTTCCTCGTCTCGATCTCAAATTTTCGAGTCTTGCACATCCCTAGTATTTACTATTTATAGGTAGTATTCAACAGTGTGCTTCTATAACTAAAAATAAAGTTACTGTAAACAGATATTACACGCTATCCATCAGGTAAAAAGACATTCAGGAACAGGGACTCACTGTCTACTGCTTGATACAAACAATTAGTTCATATTAGCATGGTTCTCTTGTATTATAATTATTATGGGCCCATGTGCATATGGATGAGTTTGGGCAAAATATAATTATAGACTATTATTTCACAATATTTATAGAAAGTTTGAACAACTCTATTGACCCAAAAATATGCTGCACCCTAAAACTGTGATTAATTCTATTGGGAAGATAAAAATATTTATACTCAAAAGTGGATCTTTTTGAAAGGGTCCATTCAATTATTGCTAATAATTTCTGCAATTTTTTTCCTCCAAATTAAATGTCATGTTGAAGATTCTGAGAAAAAAAAATGCTAACAAGAGATGGTCTCAGAAAGCTAATTTGAATATCACTTTGGCAGCCATTTTCATTCCATATTGTATCTTGGTAAATAGTTTTAAAGATTTCCAAATAACCCTGTTGGCAGGGGTGAAGTAAAAATGTATCAGTGCCGGAGTAGTGTGTGTGTTATACAAATAAAATTATAAAAACACAAGCTTGCTCGCGTTTGTCTTTCATTTTGGTTTAAATGAACATTCATTGTAACTATCATTAATTTAATTAACTTTAATTTGCCATTAATTGTAAAAGACAAGTTTCGTACATCCACAGAAGTGCTGATCACACCAATTAACAGCCATTTTGCATCTGGTGTATAATACATCAATTAATATGTTTTTTTGTTGTAGAATCCGAATCTGCTTCTGGAAATGCTTTGTCACGTAAGGTTTTTTAAGATATTTGATAATTTTTTAAATTATATTTTTAGATTTTTGTGTTTGTGTTCTATTTTTTACCATGAATTATCACTGGCTATGCTGGTTGCACTCTGTATTTGGATGCAATATGTGATGTAAGAAGTTCTACAAATAGTCACTAGATGACAGGGCCATTCAGTTGAAGGGGAATGGTACTGCCATTGGTTGTTAGAGATGACTCAGCTAGCCACGTTGGCCCTGCTATTTAGTGCGTGTTGAAACATGGATAGTGTTATGGTCACTTTGTATATTTCTCTTTATTGATACCTTAGTTTGTGTTATTGTGTGAACTAGTGAGACGTTCTGATATTTTTAGTGTTTTTAACGTAATGGCAACTGCTAAACTTAGCAGGTGTGTAAACCACATATAATTTTTGCTATGCATGTGGTAAGTTCACTCAGAAAACCCAAAGAAAGCCAATCACTGACTTGGTTAAGAAGGCTTATAAACTGTACTTTGATTGTGCTCTTGGAGATCAGGATAAACCCTTGCACAACCTGCACAACTACTCTTATAGAACAGATTAAAGGAAACCACCGAGCCATGTGGTTTGCTGTTCCATGTGGTTTGGTGCGAGTCAAAAGATCACATGGACTGTTATGTTTTCCTGACAAATATTGCAGGACATTCCAGTAAAACTAAACATACAATTAAATATCCTAATGTTTCTTCAGTTCATATGCCTGTGCCTCATGCTTGTCACTAAAGTATGGCTTTAATGATGTAGGGAATCAGATATAAAGATTATGAAGGGCAGATATGCTGGGATTTAAAAGTTGCCGCACTGCTTACAGGTTTATAGGGTGGATTCACAAAATAATGTTGTTTTTTGTGCTTGTGGGACAGCCGAGACACCAAGAACCAATAGAAAGTCAAGGAATGGCTTGTGAGGAAATTATAAATTGCTGGAAAGGAAAATGTGAAATTTACTCCATTGGTTGTTTGTTGCCTCCGCTTCATATAAAGTTAGGCTTGCTGAAGAGCTTTGTAAAAGCTCTTGATAAAGGTCAGGACTTTGATCATTTGAAAAAAATGTTACTCAAGTTGAGTGAAGCAAAGCTAAAAGAAGATATATTTATTGGGCCACAAATTATGGCATTGTTGAAAGATCCAACCTCTGATGCTAAGCTTACAAAATATCGAGTAAGCTGTTGGTCCTCGTTCAGAGCCATTGTTTACGGCTTTTTGGGCAACAGAAGAGATGATAAATATGTTTCCATAGTGAGTGGGCTATTGGACAACAACATGGGGTGTAGAATGTCACTAAAAATTCACTTTTTACACTCGCATCTTGACTTTTACCCAGAATATGGTTGTGCTGTTAGTGACAAACAGGGTGAACGCTTTAACCAAGATATCCTGACCATGGAGGATCATTATCAAGGACACTGGAACCCTTCGATGATGGACGATTACTGTTGGTTTCTTTTTAGGGAGACTGATTAAACACCTTACAAAAGAAAAGCATCGTCATCCCATTTTGTCATAGAAAAATGACATTAAACTTTGTACATATTAATATTATGGCTTAATGTGGATTGTTTTAGTGCATTTTGTTGGTTTAAATTAGTTTTTTACGCTATCAATAAAACATAGGTGAGTTCTGAGGGCTATTTTTTGTTTGTATTTAAAATGGTACATAAATATTAATGTCATATTACTGTCTTTGTTTTAGTGCTGTGTATCTTGGAAATGCGAAGTAATAGAGAGTATCTTGTTTCCCCCCTGAATTCAGCCCCCAAACATTAGTTTATTCACCTATTTACAAACCAGATACAGAAAAAAAGTTTCAATTTGTTGACCAGTGTATATTCGCTCCACTACACCCCTGCCTGTTGAGGTTAAGTGATAAAGAGCACCATTCTGTGTGGTGACCTTAAAAGAACACTTCCTGCCAACTATACAGTAGATTGTGGTATGAATAACACCTTCCAGAACAGGTTCACTACCAAAATTAATTTTTATGTAAGCATATCTCAAAGATACAAAATTTATTAAATATTATCAACACTTGATTATAAGCTGCATTAAGGTTTTACATAAGTTGTTTTAGGGAGGAAAAATTGTGGCCTAATTTCAGGTTATTAAAGTATATTTATTGTTGTTAAAAAAAATACAATTCTAGGATTATTAGCATTTTGATTTACTAACTTGGCCGGTAAAAACCAATAAAAAGTATTTAGCAAATTTTTAAATATAATAATAAAAAATAGTTTTAAATTATAGCTCATTAGGACTGTTAATAAAATGATAAATATCGACTTAAGTGCTAAGCAGTGTCAAATTATTTTTCTTGGCTGCTAGTGATTCGAGTTTGTTGGTGACTTTGCTCATATCCCCGTTCTTGGAGAGTTTCAAATAGTTGGTATTCCTGATGTTGTGAAGAACCAACCAACCAGGCAACAGCCGAAGCAGAAGATGAATATGCTCTTTGAGCTCAACTACAAGAAATCAAACAATTCTCACATAGCAAAATAAATTTACACAGATTTAAAAATCAAGTAGTGTGATTTAAGTGTCAAGAGTAGATGAGTTTAATCTTTCTTTTCCAGAATCTTATAAAGCTTCATTTTAAATATGATCTTTTCTTTGTCACAGCATCTTACTGTTCAGATTATATGTATACTAACTATGCTAATTTGTTAAGATGAAGTAGATTTCCAGGATTCAAACCTCGATCTTCCTGTCGTCAGCAATTATGTCTATAGCAGTTAAGTATTAGACTATTTGACCATCAAAGTGGGTTCACTATTAAGAATGATTAATTAGAGTCTTAGAAAACTTGATAATCATACAGTTTTGTTCATGCCACATTTATTCTTTGTTTACTCTAGAGCAGTGATTCCCAAACTTTGGCCATGTGTGCTAAGAACAAACATCCTCAAGCAAGCACTTACATGACGTCAAGCTCTCTCTGTAGCTGTGACCAAGTTTCTGGATCACAAAGTCCATTAGAAGAACTCCCTTTTTTTCAACAATGAATAAGTTCCGTAAGATTCTAGCTATTTCTGGAAGGCGGGAATATTGCAGGGCTTCTTTATCTTGAGCTGGGGATCGAGTCATAACCTGCAGCGCCTTGGCAGCCTGTTTTGCACGCACCTAAAGAACAGATACAGTTGGCTGGATTTATGTAAATACTGTGAAATACATGACAAATATAGTTTATTAAAATATATTAATCAGGGTGGACATGCAATTGAAATAGTCAACGAATTCTGTTGGTCAAGTAAAACATAAATAATTAGATTTTTTTAAACTTTATTTTATTGAATGACGAGGTTAAAGCAGTTTTGCCTTTTTTTACACTTCACTAAAGTTATATAAATAAGTCTAAAATCAAAATATAACAATTGTCACGACCCTAACCCCTATGGTGGAATCCATCTGCCAGGATAGTTAGCGGGTGGGGTCAGGTTGCAGGTAAGGTAATTGTGTGGGTTCGAAATATGACCCAGGGTTACGAATTTTGGTTTAACCCTTTGGTGAGTATGAACATATATTTACTTTCATTTTGTTATAGCTTCCTAGGAGTATACACGTAAATATATGTTTTCATGTTTGTCTAAATTAGTATGGCCGTAAAAGACCGTTCAACCAAGAAGCAACTCTCTATAATTGAATTTAAAAAAACATGAGGCTTGTTGACAAGGCTGATATGCAAATCAGTTTTGTTGACAGTACCAGAAAGTCAGTAAAGTGGTACAAGAAGCTATTTTCCCATATATGATTATTTTGAATGCACATATCCTAAACTGTCTAAAAACCAGGAACAAAATCAAGTATCTTAAGTTTAGGCTATATGTTGTTCAACAGTTGCTAGAAGAATCCAGTCCTACTCGGGTTCCCTCTAAAGGTGGCAGATGCTCAGAAAATTTCCCACCAAACCCACTTCGACTAAATGCAAGTCATTTTCCATCCCCAGTGCCAGAAACAGCAGCAAAGCGCAAGCCGCAGAGGCTGTGAACACAGCTAAAGTGTAAAGACAGTATGTGGATGTGTGTGGAATGTGATGTATCCATGATTCACCACATTTCACACAAAAACAAATTTTTAAACTCTCTGAATTGTATTTGAAATGGTAAAATTTTTCTAGGTATTATTAAAAAAAAATTATAAACATTATAAAAACTGCAATACATAATTTTGAAATTTTTATGTAAAAATAAAAATATATTTAATTTTCACCAAAACCTCACTCCACAGGGATTATGTACTATATTAAAACCATACTTACCAGAGGGTTAATAGAAGTTACTAAATGATACAAAATGTGATATTATTAGCACCGCGTCTTACTACCCGTTCGGGTTATACGCAACCAATATAAGAGATTGGATGCTCGCACTCGTGGAAGAACTGATGGAATGACTGACATATCTTGCAACCTCCTACAGAACTTGATCTCGGGACCCTGTGCTCGACGGATGCCCTCTAAGCACAAGTGGTTTTAATTTGATTGAGAGAGAGAATTCATTATTTTGAAGTGTGCGTAAGTAGACATGAGTAGATCCTACCTGGGCTTGTGATGGGATGATCTTGATGGATTCTGATCAGATGCACAGTTACACAAGTTAGGATGAGAATGGGGTTATTTAAGTTAACGAAAGAGGGTGCAAACATGAAAATAAACTGAGAGGTTGAGCCGCGGTGGTGACGTACGTCCACCTTTGAGGAAAACACTTTACGAACTAAAAGGGAAATGCGTGTAAAAACACAAGAGAGCAATTGTACCACCCTTACAAAACATAATTAATGAAAGAAAGGGCGGTAGACAAAAAAATGTGATAATTATATAAATTAATATTGAATGAATATAAGAATTCTTAATCAAGTAAACAATAATAAAATGTATAATAAAATAATAAAATATAAAGAAATAAATACTAAATAACAAGTGCTACTGATGAATCAACATGTAGTCTACTATGGTCCAGCGTTGGACAGTTTAACTGCCTGCGATATTGATAGAACTTTGACAGCCCTGATGTCAACAAATAAATGTATTTTATAGCCAGCTATGGCCCCTTTCCGGCCAACTATAACAAACAATGTTATGAATAGTCAGCATTCTCCTTTATCAGTTTTAGTTTGTTACATAATATACGCTAGCCCAGCACTTAAACATGCACATCCAAAAATATAATGTAAATCAAAACAAACATTCAACCATTGGTAACTAATTATTAGACCCTGATATGTGGTAAAAAAAAGATTGGATTTCTTTAACAAAAGGTTGTGTTTTGGTATAAAAAGTCGGTAAATAAAAGGTTATATACTGATTTGTGTAAATAGAATTATTATCTATTTCATTAAATAAACTTTAAGGAAAATGCTATAATAGCATCAAAATATCCAAGTGTGTGTAAATATGTATTAAGTGTTTTTACTTTTATTTGTACTCTACCATTTTCCTAAAATTCTATCAATTTATTTATTACAGTATATTTTTTGCTCAATGCACTTTATTTCATACATATTCAATCTAAAAAAAATTGCCTTGTATAATATTTTATTACAATTTAGTTAAAATTTTCATAATGAAGGCCTTCTTATTACAAACTAGTTAATAATCTTTTTAAATCATCATCTGTTTCCAGCCTGTGGCCGGGCCAGTTTAGTAAAATGGCTCCATATTCTTCTATCCTTCCACCACGCTTCCTTCTTTAATTTCTTCCATTCTTCTCTCACTTGAACACTTTCTGTTATCTGCTCCTCCCTTGTGGTCTTTTTAAATGATAAGACCCTACAGGATAAACAACCTAGCTTTTACCATACACGTCAATCACAAAGTACAAGTACAGCATTATAATGTCCAAACCAGTCCACGCAGGTCTTTCACAATCTACACATCATGTTTTTATAGCCTTAGCAATTATGTAAAAGAATTATTTTGAATATTCGAGTTCTATTTGAAAAATATGTAAAACTTTAGGCATTTTTAATTTTCATTCACCCATTATGTAATTAAATAATTTCCCATATAACACTTATCATCAAACTCGAAAATAACGTTACTTGTTAGTGACATGTGATGAAATACCAGAAACATGATAAAAAGTTCTCAATCTAGCTTAACTATGATGTAATTTTCTTCTTTAAATATTTGTCTTAGGAGACAATAAGGCTCTGAAAGTGGCTAGATCAAACACTTTTTTACTAATAATAATCTTTGATTTAGGGAAATCGATATATATATATATTTAGAAATTCTATTTTATCACAATTGGTACTCTTATTTTTCAGGCTGATAAAGGCAAAAAGACGTTAGTTAAAAGTTAGGTATTATAAAACTCTTAACACAGGGGTTTTAAAAAATGTTGCTATGTTAAAAAAAAATTAGCAAAATACTTTTTTTGCTCACGTTTTAAAGGATATTTATTTTTTGCTACCTTGAATAATAATCAACAAATCTTCAAATAATCATTTATAAAGTTAAAATACATATGATAGAAGCTACAGTAAAAGTTTCATCCTTTTAGCTCTTATAGTTCCTGAGGGAAAGGAACATAAATACTAAAAATACTAAATATGTGGAAAATCACATTTTTATTTAGAGTGCCTTTTTTAATATGCTCCACTTCTGCATCAGCTACTTCCAAATCCTCCAATTTCCTTTTGGCAGCCTATACCTTCTTAGTTGATTTTTTCATAAGTTCATCAAATAGTTTTTCCGCCTCCCGGATCCTGTTCTGATCAAAGTTCATTACTCTCACACAATTTCTTCCCGGTTTTAATCCTAAGGCTTCTAGCACATGACACTTCACAATTTCCCCTACATTGAAACTTGCCACAGCACCAGCAACACCAAATTATAATGTTTTAGGTCCCACAAACAATGTTATTGAGAGTCAAGCCCATATTACACCAGTTACAGACTCATTGGGATTTCGTTTCTTCCCATGATGACATTTTCTTAGAAGGTTTGGTTCTGCCAAATCTTTGAAAATTGGTTTTATTTCAAGCATTAACTCAGTGGGAAGGTGAAAATGTTCATTGTGGTATTCTGCCCATACTGCCCGCTTCATGTCTTGCAATGTCTTCTTATAGCTAGGCCATATTATGTTGTAATATCCTCGACAGCAGTTCCAGTCAACCTTCCACGGCCAGAAAGGGTTTTCCGTCATTTAATAAGTTTCCCTTTGAATTAATTTTGAAATTTCTTAGCCGTATCCCCATGCACTTTTGCACATGGCCTATGCACTCAAGCTTGGTGGTTGGACAATCCTCACATGGCCTATGTACTCAAACTGGGTGGTTGGACAATCCTCACACGGCCTATGCACTCGGACAATTCTCACACGGCCTATGCACTCAAGCTTGGTGGTTGGACAATCCTCACACTGCCTATGCACTCAAGCTTGGTGGTTGGACAATCCTCACATGGCCTATGCACTAAAGCTTGGTGTTTGGACAATCCTCACATGGCCTATGTACTCAAACTGGGTGGTTGGACAATCCTCACATGGCCTATGCACTCGGACAATCCTCACACAGCTTATGCATTCAAGCTTGGTGGTTGGACAATCCTCACACGGCCTATGCACTCAAGCTTGGTGGTTGGACAATCCTCACATGGCCTATGCACTCGGACAATCCTCACATGGCCTATGCACTCAAACTTGGTGGTTGGATAATCCTCACATGGCCTATGTACTCAAACTGGGTGGTTGGACAATCCTCACATGGCCTATGTACTCAAGCTTGGTGGTTGGACAATCCTCACATGGCCTATGTACTCAAACTGGGTGGTTTGACAATCCTTACACGGCCTATGCACTCAAGCTTGGTGGTTGGACAATCCTCACATGGCTTATGTACTCAAACTGGGTGGTTGGACAATCCTCACACGGCCTATGCACTCAAGCTTGGTGGTTGGACAATCCTCACACGGCCTATGCACTCAAGCTTGGTGGTTGGACAATCCTCACATGGCTTATGTACTCAAACTGGGTGGTTGGACAATCCTCACACGGCCTATGCACTCAAGCTTGGTGGTTGGACAATCCTCACATGGCCTATGCACTAAAGCTTGGTGGTTGGACAATCCTCACACGGCCTATGTACTCAAACTGGGGGGTTGGACAATCCTTACACGGCCTATGCACTCAAACTTGGTGGTTGGACAATCCTCACATGGCCTATGCACTCAAGCTTGGTGGTCGGACAATCCTCACACGGCCTATGCACTCAATCTTGGTGGTTGGACAATCCTCACATGGCCTATGCAATCAAGCTTGGTGGTTAGACAATCCTCACATGGCCTATGCACTCAAACTTGGTGGTTGGACAATCCTCACATGGCCTATGCACTCGGACAATCCTCACACGGCCTATGCACTCAAGCTTGGTGGTTGGACAATCCTCACATGGCCTATGCACTCAAACTTGGTGGTTGGACAATCCTCACATGGCCTATGCACTCAAGCTTGGTGGTTGGACAATCCTCACACGGCCTATGCACTCAAACTTGGTGGTTGGACAATCCTCTCTAAACACTTTCAATTCAGAAACATATATATAAGCCGTAGAGTCACTGTCACCCAGATATTGAACATACCGTACATTATAAAGACTCAATGATCCATCCTTCATAAATATTTCTTACTCCTTGAATCTCCATTCCTGTGTTAACACCTGAGTAATTGGCAACACAAGTAATAGTGTGCATGCCCTCTTTTCTGGCCTGTACCATCCAGTACAATACAATTATCACTGTTTTAATTATTGAAGACTACAGCTTCCTCCACTGCCCTATTCAGTGTATCAAAACAGACTTTACTGGGGGTATTTTCGAGTACATTAAGATATCTATTAATTCTAGGGGCAATAGGAAAGTTGAGAATACCACAAAACATATCACCTGCACTTTGACCTTTGACCTTTGCTCCAAGACCATATATGAACATTAGATGAATGTCATAAAGGTTTATGCTAGCGTTTCTAGTTGGCGTTGAAACCTTTGAAGAGTTAAAGTACTTTTTACTTTGGCTATCTAAACAGCTTCCACTTGAAAATATTAGCTGAGAAGCTAAGCCTATGTTTTTATTACAATTGACTGAAATTGTACAACCACAATCCCGACAAACTGCAACATCTGACCACATATTGTTCAATAGTGTAATGTCTAAAATAATATATTCACTGTCACATTGCTCAGATGATTGATATAAATGTAGGTTAGTACTTATAGGCACAGCTGGCTCCTCACTAAGACTAGGTACATCACATTTGTTATTGTCAATAAACTTTCACAAATTTATCCTTTTCTTGTATATTTTTGATGATCTTGGTATTTTGGTGCATTTACACTTAGTCTAAAAAATTTACGATAAAATTGTAAAATAGAATTAAAAAAAACAAATAAATATACTATTCATGAAATATCCTTAGAAACCGAAATATAATCAATCACAGACATTCACATTTCTAATTAGATTCACTTTATGACCACAAAACATTAAACAAAACCCCTTTCCTGTCATACAATTCGGTTATTAAATACGAAACTAAACAGTAAGGTATGGTGAATTTAATTGGCCAATAAAAATATTTGTGAAAAGAATTTAAAAAATTACTTGCCAGGTTGCCTTTACAATTAAATCAACAAAATTGAATTTGATTAGTATTTTAAAACGCAACATGGTCAAATTCACTGATGTATTATTAATTAATTCAAAAATGCTACAATATTATTTTAATAAATTTTGATAGTAGCGTGCTAGTAAAAGTTCATAGACACATGTCTCGCGAGATTTCGGTGTCTTTAGTAAGTGTAAGAAAGTTAAGGATTAATTCATCTACATACATAATTTAACTGTGATATATCATAAACACATGAATAAATAAAGTCTATAAATAATATTTTATATAAATAGCTTCCCAAATTGATTATCTTGGTATGTTATAAGCTCCCTCACTCGCGTATCATGGTATGAAATAAGCTCCCTCAAAATAGTATCTCAGTATAGTATGAGCTCCCTCACTCGAGTATCATGGTACGAAATAAGCTACCTCAAAATAGTATCTTAGTATATTATAAGCTCCCTCACTATAGTATCTCAGTATGTTATAGGCTCCCTCACTTGAGTATCTCAGTATGTTATAGGCTCCCTCACTATAATATCTCAGTATGTTATAAGCTCCCTCACTATAGTATCTCAGTATATTATAATCTCCCTCACTATAGTATCTCAGTATGTTATAGGCTCCCTAACTTGAGTATCTCAGTATGTTATAGGCTCCCTCACTATAATATCTCAGTATGTTATAAGCTCCCTCACTTAGTATCTCAGTATGTTATAGGCTCCCTCACTTGAGTATCTCAGTATGTTATAGGCTCCCTCACTATAATATCTCAGTATGTTATAAGCTCCCTCACTATAGTATCTCAGTATATTATAATCTCCCTCACTATAGTATCTCAGTATGTTATAGGCTCCCTAACTTGAGTATCTCAGTATGTTATAGGCTCCCTCACTTGAGTATCTCAGTATGTTATAAGGTCTCTCATTTGAGCTCAGTATTTTATAATCTACCTCACTTGAGTAGCTCAGTATGTTATAAGCTCCCTCACTTGAGTAACTCAGTATGTTATAAGCTCCCTCAATATAGTATCTCAGTATGTTATAAGGTCTCTCATTTGAGTAGCTCAGTATGTTATAAGCTCCCTCAATATAGCATCTCAGTATGTTATAAGGTCTCTCATTTGAGTATCTCAGTATATTATAAACTTTCTCACTCGAGTATCTCAGTATATTATAAGCTCCCTCACTATAATATATCAGTATGTTATAAGCTCCCTCACTATAATATCTCAGTATGTTATAAGCTCCCTCACTATAGTATCTCAGTATGTTATAATCTCCCTCACTATAATATATCAGTATGTTATAAGCTCCCTCACTATAATATATCAGTATGTTATAAGCTCCCTCACTATAGTATCTCAGTATGTTATAATCTTCCTCAATATAGTATCTCAGTATATTATAATCTCCCTCACTATAATATCTCAGTATGTTATAAGCTCCCTCACTATAGTATCTCAGTATGTTATAATCTCCCTCAATATAGTATCTCAGTATATTATAAGCTCCCTCACTATAGTATCTCCGTATATTATAATCTCCCTCACTATAGTATTTCAGTATCTTATAAGCTCCCTCACTATAGTATCTCAGTATGTTATAATCTCCCTCAATATAGTATCTCAGTATATTATAATCTCCCTCACTATAGTATCTCAGTATATTATAAGCTTCCTCACTATAGTATCTCAGTATATTATAATCTCCCTCACTATAGTATCTCAGTATGTTATAAGCTCCCTCACTATAGTATCTCAGTATATTATAAGCTCCCTCACTATAGTATTTCAGTATATTATACTCTCCCTCACTATAGTATCTCAGTATCTTATAATCTCCCTCAATATAGTATCTCAGAATGTTATAAGCTCCCTCACTATAGTATTTCAGTATCTTATAAGCTCCCTCACTATAGTATCTCAGTATCTTATAAGCTCCCTCACTATAGTATCTCAGTATGTTATAAGCTCGTGATGCCTTCACTGTGAAGGATTTGTAATTGGGGAGGTACAGGGAGTACATGAGATAGTAGAGGAAGCAAGACTAAGATGGTATGGACACGTAATAAGGATGGAAGGGGAGAGGATGCCAAAGAAAATGTTGGAAATGAAGTATGTGGGGAAATAGATCGCAAGGGAGGTCAAGAAAGAGATGGGAGTACCATGTACTGTTAATTATAAACTGACCAAATTTCTATCGACCTTGAAGTTTCTAATAGCGGCAAGTGGTGAAGTCTGTTGGACAAAGTTTTTAATTACAGAGCACCTGGTGATCTGGATGGGAATTAGTGGAACTAAAGTTTTTTTTAATTAATCTTTTCTAAATGATTAATTCAATCTTTGATAAATAATTAAATCTCTTTGTACCTTTCTTATGTATTTAATTTTACCTTAATACTATTTTTATACCTTGTATTTTAAAAATGTCAATTCTTCAACTATTATACGATTGGTCCTTTTTATGTTGCAATCTTGTTGCTGATTGGTCTATCAAAAATCTCGATTTCCTGTTCTGACAAGTGACGCTGTTAACTCGGCCACTCTCTCTTTGGATTCAATTGACGTGAGACATAAAACATTTTTTTATTTCCTTCCTTTTTTAAAATTAACTGGTAAAGTAATTCAAATTTAACATGTAGTCTATTTTTCCTTTTTATTTTATTTTGGTGTTGATATGTTGAGGTAAAGTTTCCGTGTAATTATTTTGCTAATTATGAACTTTTAGGGTTTTATTATTTTGTAGCCTTTTTGTATTGTAATGTAACGTCAAATTAGTCAACCATGAGGCCTGTTTTTTTTATGTTATTAGTTTGTATCAGGTGACATCCTATATAACACCTTTTTTTAAATTATAGTCAAACAGGGAATTAAGTATGATGATTGAAGACTATTTTATTTTTATTATTATTTGTTTTATTTTTATTTTGGCCCTCTGGTATTTTACAGGAGACATCTTTTATAAATCCTTTTAACAAATCTGTAATGTAGCAAACTTAAATCTGTTCTCCTTTGTTTTAAATTAATCTTGTAAAAATGTGTTTAATTGTTGTATTGTAATAAATTCTAAAGTTCTTTGTGTAACAGGATTTTGTTTTAGGGATCCCTGTGGGAAACCACGTGGTTGGTGTAATCCCCCACCCCCTTAGTTTTTATTAATTAATAGTTTACTTATGCTCTCTTTCAGTCTTGGCTAAGTTGAGTAAGGATGGAATATATGTAAAAACTTCTCAATAAGTTCAAAAAAGTGTCACTGGTTACCTTTTAAAGAGGCGATCAGTACAAGCAGATAACAGAAGCTGTTAAATGAGAGCAGAATAATGGAAGAAATTAAAGGAGGACGTGTGGTGAAAGAATAGAGGAAGATGGAGGCATTTTATTAAACAGACGGCTAAAGACTGGATACAGATGATGATGATGATGATGATATTGGTTAGAGAGGGTTGACCTTGATATCTACACACTCACAATATCCTTCTCGCTCTCTCCCGGTTACCAGAGCGTGCCCTTTAAACCTTTTCTCTCTCCCATTCTGATTTTTACCCAACCCGTGTCACCAAGAAATAATATCGAGGCTTTCGCTACTCAACTTAAAACCGACTTCTCCTTACACAATTCTTATAATTGGTTCCAAAATCTGACTATTGGAACTTTATGCTGGTTTTGAAATAATTATTATAAAATATGATTTGTGCTTACAGTTGAGGATTTTGAAAGATCTAACCAGTCCTATATTTTACTTGAATACCACATATAATTCATTTTAGCAAATTAATGACATATTCCCACCATGGCCTATCTAAATTAAATCTTACCTTTTGTAACAAAGCTTTGGTAAGCCTTTCAACGCAGCTGACAATGGAGAATCACTTTGGTCTGACTTAGACTTGATAGCATTTTCATTTTTAGATGAATCTTCAATCACATTTTCCAAGGCCTTCTCCATTCTTTGGTTGTAACTAAACAAGTTTTTGGCTCGATCTATATAAAAAATATCAAACTAATGTCAAATAAAATTTAGTCTTGATTTTCAAAGATAGATTAATTAGATTAGTGGTTTTTAAGGTTTATAACACAGCATGTCTATTGAGCTGAAGAAACAAAAATTAGTGACTCTTTGGTGATCTTTTTTGGCCACAAAAATCTTTCGGTACACACACACAAAATATTAAACTTTACTAGATATAGAACGTAAACCTTGTGTTTGGTGTATTAGTAAAAACAATCAGGCAGCTTGCGGCTAGCGCTTGGCATGAGGGGTAATGGGGGGTTTAACTTTTGACATGTTTGCGTTGTTACGATGTGTGGGAAATCCAAATAGACATATTTTTGTGACTTTATGAGCAAAATATTGAGAATTCCTGACTTTTCAAGGACTTTCGTGACCCAGTAGACACCCTATAATATATTTAATTTGACTAGTGAAAAAAAAAGCCATACCTTTGCTCATTAACCTGTGCAAAATTAGAGATATCAACAGTTCAAATTTGATAATGACTTTTGGCATTGAAATAATCAAGACTTAATCTCATTTTTAATTTTTAATAACTTCCTATTTTAAACCTATCTCATCATGAATTTTCAACATCTCCATTTTTTAACCCCAATCACTTATTTTAAAGATTAAAGTCTTGATTAATAGTTAAAAATTAACTCAAAAATTTAAAACAAAATGCTGTACATCTACTATTTATAGCAATTTAGATACACATGGGTAAATACGAGGTTTGGCTATTAAATAACCGAACTGATGCTCTAAAATTTTTTTTTTTAAATTACTCAATGGACATGCTATCACCTTCAATGTAGTCCTCTTCCAGATACGTACACCCCACCCTACGAATCTTCCACTGTTGGAAGCAATGTTTGAGGTCCTTTTCTGAGAGACTGTTCATGATCTTCGTCACTTTTTCCTTCACAGCATCAACAGACTCTAAACGAGTACCTTTTAGTGCAGACTTGATCTTCGGGAACATAAAAAAGTCACACAGGGCTAGATAAAGTGAGTAAGGTGGATGTTCCAACACGGGAATCTTGTTCTCCGCCAGCGCTTAGTGCTGGTGGTTGTTTTGGTGAAGAATCCACGAGCCGTTCTCCCACATTTCAGATCTTCTTCCTATGTGTTCAGGAAGGGTTGTCAAAACCACCTCATAGTAAGCCTGGGTAACAGTCTGACCTTCAGGTACCCTATCAAAGTGAACAATCCCTCGGATATAACAAAAAACTATCATCATTGCTTTGAATTTGGACTGGCTCATCCGCGCTTTCGTTTGACTTGGTGAATTGGGACTCTCCCAATGCATGGATTGACGCTTAGTATCGGGGTTGGACTGAAAAAACCATGGTGCGTTACAAGTTATCATATTTTCTAAAAAGTTTGGATAATTTTCGATGTTATGAAGGATGACGGTACAAATGTTCATTCGAGTTGCCTTTTGCTCGGGAGTGAGCAGTCTTGGCAACATTTTAGCATTTTAGAGCAAACTTTTGTCATGTGTAAATTTGTAGAACAGTTTCCTCATCAATATTAACTAAGTCGGCAATGGCTCAAATTCTCAGGCATCGATTTTTTCGAACAATTTCACTCACTTTTACAATATTAGCATCTGCTTTTGATGTGCATGGACGGCCGGCGCACGGATCGTCTTCAATCTGTTTCCTACCTTACTTCAATTTTTTAAACCAATTGAACACTTACAAGTACGAGATGAACAGTGATCACCATAAACTTCCTTTAACAAATTATGTGTTTCTGTATCGAATTTCCCAAGTTTTACAAAAAACTTCACGTTGAGACGCTGCTCACCTTTTACATTCAACATAATTCTCATGGAGTTCAGGAACACAGTCCACTTCAAACAAAGGCTACGGCTGAACTGTCAGTCACACAACCTTGAAATTTGGAAGGTAGAGGGAGAAAAAAAATAGATCAATATCTAACCCTGCTGGTTGTTGCGGAGACCTCAGGTAAGTGGCAAAAAAAAAAAAAGTACGGTTATTTAGTAGCTACACCTCGTATATTCTACCTTTTAATACATATACATTTTTTTATTCATACATTCATTTATTTATAGATCTATTGCCGACTGGGTATGTATAATTGTTCAAACTTGAACAAAAATAATAATAATAATTATTATTATTATTAGCACCGCGTCTTACTACCCGTTCGGGTTATACGCTCTTACGCTAATGTGTAATGTAGGGTGATTATGAGATGAAGTGAAGGACCTACAGTTTAACGTGGAATCCGAACCACGGTGGAGGCCTGGCATTCCCCACATTCACAAGATAACTTGTCAGAGGTGAAGGAAGGGTTTGGTAATCAGATAAATCTGTGCCGGGACCGAGGATTGAACCCCGGCCGCCAGCACAGAAGTCCAACACCTTACCCCTAGACCACCCCAACAAAAATAAGGAATATGAGAAGTACAAACCAAATTAAAAACAGGCATTTTCTATGAAGTCAATGGCAAAATTAGATTGATAGTTGTCACACAAACTGGTATAACTTTATAATAGCAAGTTATTTAATTCTGTTACCTTTTCTTGTTGAGAAAAGCCCACATGAATATTATTTTTTTCTTTTCAAGCAAATATACAATGACAATGAATATTGTGTGTAACAACTCTATTACAGTCATGGGTGGAAAGTCATAACGGGTACCACCTTCTTGGTCCAGGCTAGATAGAGCTGTGAGGTATGCTTTGTGTGCCACTATCATATAAATACTAAAATGAACAGATTAAAACAATGAGTAGTTAAAATAATATCCTAGGAATTTAGTTGTTTACATTGGAAATGTGTATTTTATAATAATGAAAATTGATAAAACTAAAGAAAAAGGGAAAATAAACTATTAAGTAGAGGTGTGAGAAGCTTCAACTTGGCTTCAAAACAAATGTCAGCTTCGACTTCACTTTGAAAATAATTCTGGCTTCGAAGCTTCATCAAAATATTGTGAGATAAATGGTCAATTATTGACATTTATAAATAATATAAAACAATATTTATTTGGAAAAAAATTCTAAGAAATTGAATTGTAATTTGTAATATAACTTGATTTATTAGAGAATCATATAGCCAAAGCTATTATTTATGCTTTTTTTTAGAGAGGATTATTCCATCTAGATATCATATTCTGAAAATTCAAGTTCGATTCTCGTGTCCAGGTGTCATTTTTCAATTTTCAGAATTTGATTTATTAGATTAAAATAAAATATTAGTAACAATAAGTACAATAAAACATTATCTAAGTAATTTCAATACATAAAATTTAATAAACCACAATATAATTTATTTTTCTAGTGTAAGAAACTTAACAAAAAATATATTAGATTTTCAATTCGGCTTTGAAAATATTTCATATATTCAATTCGAGTTTGCTCCGAATTGAAAAAGTGGACTTGGCACACCCCTATTGATAAGAGTAAAATTGATGAAGAAAGCCCACCTAGAGAAAGAGGAAAAAAATGTGGGAAGAATCCAATGCACAAAGGTGACATCTTCCTTTCTTGTCCTATATATATAGTAGAAGTAGTCACACACATTTAAACACGAATAGAATGATATTTCGGCATTGTTGTATTTAGTTTTATCAATTTCCAAGCCATTGGGCCACCTCAGTTTTAAACCTATATTGTGATACCAACCTAACACATCTCTTGCTGATGTTAGTGTATCCTCGTTTGGAGCTTGTGGTAGTTCATCAGGGACAATCTCGGCTACTTTGTCTACTTCAAACTCTGGATGCCAGCGGAACAGTTTTGAACGAGGAATTACCATGGGCGGGTCTAGCTTGTTCAGGAATTCCTAAAAATACACTATTGTGAGTAATTCCCCCAACATGTGAAGGAGTGAGGCTGTTCCCTACAACCCAATGGAAGATAGATCTTTCAGTAGAAATGATATGATTGAATGTGTTGTTTGACATGATGGAGTGGATTGTGCCATTGACCAGCAATAGTCAGAGTGTTATAGCCTCTACTTGTTACTATTTCACTTATATTGAAACTTTTTGAGTGTTTTATGTTTTTTAAAGTGATAGTAAATAGAGACAACCTGAAAGGATAATTAGGTTAAGCCTAGATATAAACAAACACATGTCTCTATTTCTTCTTACACTTTTACACTTCACACTTTTTTAAACGTCCACAGTTGCACATTGTTTTTAATTTTCGGAAATATTTATTTTTCATATGAAGAGACATTAATAAAAAAGCCCCCAAACAATGTGTTACTGTGGAAGTTTTGAAGATGTGGTAAGTGTAAAAGTGTTCAAAGAAATGAAGAGAGAAGTGTTTTTCTAACCAGGCCTAACCTATACTTTAAAGTTGACTTTCGTCACTATCACTTACCTTATATTATTGTGCAGTGTGTCTAAACTAAGCTAATGTACATTTCCAAGCCATCATGCAATTATTAATTTTATTACCTTTTTTAATATAATTTTTAGTGTAATTTTAATGTCCTTAAAGATATGAGTGTTGAAACCATTTTAATTACTTTTTCTATTAGGCCCTATATATGTTTTAGTTTTGTTCTTATTTTTAAATTCTGTTTTTTTAAAGTGTTATTTCTAATTTAAAAACCAATATTTCCGTTTATTGCCTTTTTTTTTTCTAAAAGTATTTATATTTATAAAAATGAGTGTCATTCATATTTTAAGAACATTCTTTTTAGTATATTTTTTAAATCTGAAATTTTAAAGATGTGCTACCTATTTACATTTAAAATAAACCAATACTATGACGGAAAAAAAGTGTTAGTGTTTTTACTTTTATTTGTGCTCTGCCATTTTCCTAATATTCCATTATTTTATTTATTACTAAAAAACAAATATATACTCTTTACATTTCAAAACTATGAATATATTTGAACTCGGGAGCTTTTAAAAATACTCGTCTCGAATGAAAAAACCCAACCTCGCTGACCCCAAAAACCAAATTGATAAAAACAAAGTATTACCACATAAATTAATGTCTTTTTCTGAGAAACTGTGTCTGTTGTTTGGTCTGTTTAGGCATAACACAGTACACTTTGTGTTTTTAAAGTTTCTCTTAGTGGATGGCAGTTATTCCTGGTATTACATACATCAATTATTTTTGAAAACCATCCTAATAGCTACTAAACATCAACATTCTAAGTTCTTTATTCAGTATTTATTGTTGTAGCTATTATTTGTGGTCTTGTGTTAACTTGATGTAGAACAAAACTATATTCCGTTCACGATAGGTTTTTACCTGGATGACAGTTCGAAAATCATATGTTTAGGTTTTGGGTCGCCAACCCTTGTAAAAGAACACAGTTTTGTTATAAATGTAAAGATCTTTAATTACCAATTTTTTTTAAATAATTTCTTTTTATCCAACTCGAAACAATATTTTAAACATAATTAAAAGTACTTATTTTTTGTTTTGTAACGTTACTGATTTTGTGTAATATAGTGAATCGTATTCACTTGAAAGAGAAAATTGTTGTCATTTTTTTACATACAATAAATGATTTTATGATTATTTTATCGTATTTTGAAATATTTAACCGAATAAAATATTTTCATCAACTGTGTGTCTGCATCATTGTAACAAACTTGTTTACCGTTATGTTCAATCATATGGTTTAGATTCGTCAGTCACCATTTTGAAGCTATGTTCGTTAGAAGTTTTTTTGAAAGTGGAGTTAACATATTTTTTAAGAGGAATAAAACAATAAACTAACTTTGTGTCCGACCTCAAATAAATATATAAATAATATGGGCCTAAATTACTGTGGTTAACTATCACATATATATTACCATCTGTTTTCATTAAAGTCATCAAAAGTGATAGATGTCAGCTGTTGGCGTAGTGATATATTAGGGATTACTTCAGTAAACTTTCGAGCTGTCATCCAAGTAAACTTAGCTCGTGAATGACTTATAGTAGAACCATCCCATGTTAACATATCTAGACAATGCATTTGATTAACATTCAGAAACAAGATCTCTCCCTTTAGGAAACATTCAGAAACAAGATCTCTCACTTTTAGTTACATTCAGAAACAAGATCTCTCAGTTTTAGTTACATTCAGAAACAAGATCTCTCACTTTAGGTAACATTCAGAAACAAGATCTCTCACTTTTGGTAACATTCGAAACAAGATCCCTCACTTTAGCAAACATTCAGAAACAAGATCCCTCACTTTAGCAAACATTCAGAAACAAGATCTCTCACTTTTGATTACATTCAGAAACAGGATCTCTCACTTTTGATTACATTCAGAAACAAGATCTCTCACTTTAGGTAATATTCAGAAACAAGATTCTCACTTTAGGTAATATTCAGAAACAAGATCTCTCACTTTAGGTAATATTCAGAAACAAGATTCTCACTTTATGATACATTTTTAGGTGCAGAATTAGTTAAGTATTTAAATTCCCCGACGTTTCCTTAATTTTCACATAATTCATTGACATTTTCCTGATATCTAAAAATTTCCTTGCCTTTTCCTTGACTGTAGCCCCGATGTGTAGTACTCCAAAACTGATAATACAAGGAATGAATATATATTTCAAAGTTACTTAATCAGTCAACTTGATAATTTCCATTTAACATCTAGCTTATCAACTTATAATTAATAATTTACTCTCACCTCACTAAAATGGTAACAAAATAATTATCGATAAATAATATTGTTAAATCAGACTTTTATAACTATTACTCAAGACAAGTCCATCTCACTGTAAAATATAACTGTCCATGATATATTTTAATAATTATCGTATTTAAAATGATGTTCTAGAACATTATTATCAGTATTATCATTTACTGCTTGACGGGGCTAAAACATGTTGTAATGGAACAAACTAGAATAACCACATACATTATTTTAAACATTCTATTGAAATCGCCTTATCAAAATTTAAAATGTCATTTTAAATGATTAGAAAGGGAAAATGGCGCCAAACAGCTGTAATAAATTAAACATTTATATAAAGGCAAGGCATACACACTTACAAGAAAAGTGTAGGCCTCAAGTTCACGATTAAAACACATAATCATTTTCGGGGTAGTTCCCTCTTCTGGCAAGTGTGTAAGCCTGCCCTTATGTTCTCCTTTCAATGATTATCTTTGATTATTAAAAAGATTGTTTTTTCTAGAAAACCATTGAATATTTTTGCTTTCTCCAAAGTAATATAAAAAGAATGTACTTACAGCTTTAAAACCGTAAAAATAATTTTTTCTATCTAGTTTTAGTCTACTAATAAATCCAACTGATTCTCACATCATGATGTAGGTGAACTCTTTCCAACAAATTGTTGTAAAACAATCGCTTGCGTTCTAGTAGATGGGCCGGTGACATTACCAGTTTACCTTCACCTGCAACGACAATAAAGCTAAGTGTCACTCTAGTGTCTGACTGGCTTGCCGTTGATGGTGACACCAGGGTACACAAGTGTGCTAAGGGTTTGTTTCCCACTCCTCCTCCGCACCCACCTATTAAAGTATGAGCATGTGAGGGAAGAGATGGTAAGAGGATGTTTATTTGGCTAGATCAAGGGACTCAAACTTTTTTGGTGGTGAGCCACATTGAACTTGGGATTTTGGGTGGATCGATAAACAACACTTTCATGTTACTTTGAGATAAAGACTAGTTCAGTTTTTTTAACGTTACACTACACAGGACTTTTTCTGTTTAGTCCAAAAATAAAAGTTTTTATGTTTTCCCATTTAGTGAAATGTTTGGAATTGTTTGTCAGATAAAATTGCTGGAAGATTTGGTTGAAATTTAGTTGTTCCAATTAACAAGAAAGAGTGAGATCAATTGTTCATCTGACAATGAGGTATGATATGTCGAGCCAAACACAGAAAACACGCAACATGCAACGAGCAAAGCCCTATAGACATTTAAAGTTCTGTCCAGGTAATGACTTTTGGAAGTTTAGTAAATTAACTTCCCTAAACAAATCTCTGAATGATTCATTTGAAGATAGCTGGAGCTTAGGCAGCAAATCTTAGACTTTGCAGTTAAAAGGATTTTGAAAAAGTTTGATGTTCACCAAGGCTTCATCAAAATATCTCTAATGCAAAAAAGTAGGGAATGGAACAGAACATCCATTTTTATATTCATCACTGCTTGGGAAGTGAACTAATTTGTTAGCAGAAACCTGTTTTTCATAAAGAAATAATTAATAACAATAATAATAATAATAATAACAATAGGGAATTTTAGATGTTGGGTGACAAGCAGAGTTATCTAGTGTGTCCCAAGCCAGTGAAAGAACGAGCACATGTTTGAGATATATGTATGGGAATACATCTGTAGAGTGGATTCTGATCTGGTAGCTCGGCTGTGTTTATCCTTCAGAAATAGGGACTGTGAGGAGAGGTGTTGAGGCTGAGATGTTGATAATATTTTGTAAAGCAATACTAATAATTATTCCTAACCAACCCAGTTTATTAAAGTACTTAGAAACATGGTCATGATGTTTTAAGTTAAATAAGTATCGAACACACATTTGTTGTAGTCGTTCTGCTAGATTATCTCTTGTCATTGTATACTACTTCACAGTAGTCAAAAGTGTGGCATTATTAAGCTCTGGACAAGGACAATTCGCACGTTTTCTGAGAGAAAATTCTTCAACCTTCTCAGCGAATGTAAGCAGGCATACACTTTCTTGCAAATCAGTTACCTGATCTGTCCAATTAAGATTTTTCATCAATAATCACAACCAAGGTTTTAGTCATTGCTGTCAATCTTACTGTAGCTACTCCTAGTCAGTGAGCATGGAACGGTCCACATTCAGCAGTAGTCTGCTTGTTCCTATAAGAATGGCTTGAGTTTTATCACGGTTCAATTTAGGTTCATTTTTTTCAGAACAAGCATTTATTGCAGCTAATTCAGTATTTATTCGTTGTATGGCTGTATTTGTTGAAGAACGGTTATTGGAAATATATATTTGAAGGTTGTCTGCATACATGTGCTATTTACAGTATGACATTGAAGAAGTGATATCGTTCACATATAAATAAAAAAGGAATGGCCCTAAAACTGAGCCGTGTGGAACACCAGCCTCAACTGGCTGCCATGTTGAGAACATGTTGCCTATCACAACACTTTGCTGGTGGCCATGTTGAGAACGTGTTGCCTATCACAACACTTATAACACTTTGCTGGTGGCCATGTTGAGAACATGTTGCCTATCATAACACTTATAACACTTTGCTGGTGGCCATGTTGAGAACGTGTTGCCTATCATAACACTTATAACACTTTGCTGGTGGCCATGTTGAGAACGTGTTGCCTATCATAACATATATCTGTCGTTTCAGCACTGTGACCGCTGCTGAACCAACAAACCTCACAATGATACGGAATGGAATGTCTTGGTGTGATGGGCGAGTGCATGGGGTTGAATAAAATTCCCTGTGTGTACAATCACACCCATCACACCAGACGTGCTGCATGTGCTTACCACATAAAGCCTGTTGATGGATGATCCAGTTAAGAATCATCGGTTTCCCACCTCCGACATGTTGAACGGCGTTAAGGATATTGCCTACTAACCCGGTTTTGGTTCCACACATGTTCCGCTTCCCATCTGTAGTTAAACAAGTCAGATTTTTCCAGTCAAGTCCAAGGCTAAATATAGTTTCCTTAACCAATGAAAATAGGCAATCTCCAGTGAGAGTACTCTCCATAGTGTCAGTAGCAGCCAATTCTTCCGTAATTTGAATTCGTTACTAGCCCGCGAGTAAACAAAAGTACCTGAGCAGAGTCTGTAACGTCTGTTGATTCATCCAATACTATTGAGAAACATTCAAAAGTGCCAGCTTGTTTTTTAACTGCAGAGAAATGTAAGCCCCGAGATCTTCCGTTCGACGAGCAACGGTATTTGCTGACAAATGTATTGCATTGAACAAAAAGGCTCTGTCCAGACATCTTCCTTAAGAATACAAGTTTTTATCAACTGTCCATCAGTGGATGGTTTCCCTGCCTCAGCTAAAACCCGGGCTACTTGGAAACTTGCCCTAACAGCCAACTCATTCTGCTGCTGCGTTTATTTTGTCAATATTTGACATTGAGAAGTTTAATTATTTCTCATGGCTTCCACTTTGTCTGAACGCATCGCATCTCACCGGTGAATTCCGAACACATACTGCGATGCTTAGGATCATAGTGCCTACAAATGTTATACTTTTTAAGAACACCAATAGTATCCCTGCAAATAATACATAATGCCTTATTGTTGTTATCAACAACACACCACTTATCTTTAAAAACACGGCACTCCGCATCAACTTTTCTCTGTCTAGCATTCAACATGATCACCATCTCAAATCAAAACTCAGAATCACTGAAACAACACAAATACCACGCACTAAAGACGTAACACTCAAAATAAAGTGTTGCCGACCAGAGAGTAGATGTTGCCAATGATTAAAGTGTAAAGTATAGAGGCTATGGCAATGGTGGCTGAATTGAGAACTCCCATTTCTTCAGTCGACCGGTATAGGTCACAAGAGGCATTAAAAGTAACCGGTTCATCCTCAGTGGTTTGGCCGCGTACAGTAACTAGTTCATCTTTATTTTAAATCTGAGAATCTCAAGTGGGGTGGAAACCTAGTAGTTATGTTTTTAATTTGTTTCGAGGTCTGGTCAAAAGCAACACACAAGCTGCAGGTTGGATAGCCCTGGCCTAGATGAGTCGAAAATAAAAATCCTGGTAGGAGGTAGGTTTAAAGAACAGCTAATAGTGGATTTCAACAGGCTGTCAGACATCTTTGCGGTCATTGCTTGAAACAGACAAACTTGTTCTCACTGGATCTATTCACCCAGTCATGACCTAATACAGAAATTTACTTCCTTTCATTAATTAATGATTCTGATTTAATTTTTCCAACAGATCTTAGTACCCATTTGGGTTAGACGGATTCATTAATTACATTAATGTAATAAGGATGAGGGGAAATCATTTAGAAAACATCATATTAAAAACACCCGACCAGGGTTCAAACTTCAATCTCTGTGTCAACAACAATCCAGTCTTAACACCATGCGATCATGTTCAGTGTCAGTGGGGGAACAATCAACAACAACAACACCACAATTGGGCCCGACTCTTCTCCAGAGCCTTGTGCTAGCAACGACTACTGCCCTCCAGCCTAGCTGGAGCCCTTACTTACTCCTAGGCAAGGAGACACTGCCAGAGTAGCACCCCTGTGATGAGCTGTGAATGCCCCAACACTTTCATACTAACATAATAACATACGTTTTAAACATTCCACACAGTGTGCACTATCAAATGTGTGGCCAGCGACCATTGTGAAGGTGTGGTAGCAAGGTCAAGCTCAAATTTCCCCATAATGCAAGAGGTAAGAAGGAGCAGCTGTTTGTGGGGATTATAACTCTTTCCTTCACATAAAATGTGTGAACTCTGGGCATGTACTGATAAAAAAATGCTCCTGACTGAAGAGGAAAGCCTCTAAGTGACTGAAGCGGGATTTCCACATGCAATGATTAGTGGCATATGGAAACATGTCAATTCAACTGACACCACTAATCAGTAAAGAGCAGTTGAACTTTTTGGCGCCAGTATCTTGTTTGTTTGTAAACAGTGTTTAAATTCCTCATAGTGTTTTTATGGCGAAACTAGCAAAGAAGGGGTCAACAGAACATATAATGTTTTTTTGTATTTGATTGAGTGGTGACCTGGTGGTCTAGGGGTAAGGTGTCAGACTTCTATGCTGGCGGCCGGGGTTCAATCCTTGGTCCCGGCACAGATTTATCTGATTACCAAACTCTTCCTTCACCTCTGACAAGACATTTTGTGAATGTGGGGAATGCCAGGCCTCCACCGTGGTTCGGATCCCACGTTAAACTGTAGGTCCTCCATTTCATCTCACAATCACCCTACCATTACACATTAGCGTAAGTGCGTATAACTTGAACGGGTAGTAAGACGCGGTGCTAATATATAATAATAATAATAATAATATTTGATTGTAAATACAGTTCATTCAACAAAAACATAAACTTATCTTGTGTCATTCTCAAATGATTAAAATATACTTCTGAGTCTTCACTAGCTAGCTCTTGAATTAAAGTATTCGACGCACCCAAATCATCTCTACATGAAATACATTTACGAACCCACCATCTATGCTTTCACTTCTTTCTTTTTATTGTTTTCTGGAGTTCTAAAGACATGATTTGCACTACGACATCAATACTTGCATTAACTACAGCAGTTGACGCCATGTTGAATACTGCGCCAGTAGAAAACTGATTGATGAATTTGGAAACACAAACAGGCGTCATTAAACTGGCTACTCCTGGCTCCAATAATCATTGCATGTGGAAACACAAACAGGCGTCATTAAACTGGCTACTCCTGGCTCCAATAATCATTGCATGTGGAAACACAAACAGGCGTCATTAAACTGGCATACTCCTGGCGCCATAATCATTGAATGTGGAAACACAAACAGGCGTTGTTAAACTGGCTACTCCTGGCGCCAATAATCATTGCATGTGGAAACACAAACAGGCGTTGTTAAACTGGCTACTCCTGGCTCCAATAATCATTGCATGTGGAAACACAAACAGGCGTCATTAAACTGGCTACTCCTGGCTCCAATAATCATTGCATGTGGAAACACAAACAGGCGTTGTTAAACTGGCATACTCCTGGCTCCAATAATCATTGCATGTGGAAACACAAACAGGCGTTGTTAAACTAGCATACTCCTGGCTCCAATAATCATTGCATGTGGAAACACAAACAGGCGTTGTTAAACTGGCTACCCTGGCGCCAATAATCATTGCATGTGGAAACACAAACAGGCGTCATTAAACTGGCTACTCCTGGCTCCAATAATCATTGCATGTGGAAACACAAACAGGCGTCATTAAACTGGCATACTCCTGGCGCCAATAATCATTGCAATGTGGAAACACAAACAGGCGTTGTTAAACTGGCTACTCCTGGCGCCAATAATCATTGCATGTGGAAACACAAACAGGCGTTGTTAAACTGGCTACTCCGGCGCCAATAATCATTGCATGTGGAAACACAAACAGGCGTGTTAAACTGGCATACTCCTGGCTCCAATAATCATTGGCATGTGGAAACACAAACAGCGTGTTAAACTGCTACTCCTGGCTCCAATAATCATTGCATGTGGAAACACAAACAGGCGTTTTAAACTGGCTACTCCTGGCCCAATAACATTGCATGTGGAAACACAAACAGGCGTTTTAAACTGCTACTCCTGCTCCAATAATCATTGCATGTGGAAACACAAACAGGCGTCATTAAACTGGCTACTCCTGGCTCCAATAATCATTGCATGTGGAAACACAAACAGGCGTTGTTAAACTGGCTACTCCTGGCTCAATAATCATTGCATGTGAAACACAAACAGGCGTTTAAACTGGCTACTCCTGGCGCCAATAATCATTGCATGTGGAAACACAAACAGGCGTTGTTAAACTGGCTACTCCTGGCCCAATAATCATTGCATGTGGAAACACAACAGGCGTTGTTAAACTGGCTACTCCTGGCTCCAATAATCATTGCATGTGGAAACACAAACAGGCGTTGTTAAACTGGCTACTCCTGGCTCCAATAATCATTTGCATTGGAAAACAACAGGAACACGCTTGTTAAACTGCTACTCCTGGCTCCAATAATCATTGCATGTGGAAACACAAACAGGCGTTGTTAAACTGGCTACTCCTGCTCCAATAATCATTGCATGTGGAAACACAAACAGGCGTTGTAAACTGGCTACTCCTGGCCCAATAATCATTGCATGTGGAAACACAAACAGGCGTTGTTAAACTGGCTACTCCTGGCTCCAATAATCATTGCATGTGGAAACACAAACAGGCGTTGTTAAACTGGCTACTCCTGGCGCCAATAATCATTGCATGTGGAAACACAAACAGGCGTTGTTAAACTGGCTACTCCTGGCTCCAATAATCATTGCATGTGGAAACACAAACAGGCGTTGTTAAACTGGCATACTCCTGGCGCCAATAATCATTGCATGTGGAAACACAAACAGGCGTTGTTAAACTGGCTACTCCTGGCCCAATAATCATTGCATGTGGAAACACAAACAGGCGTTTTAAACTGGCTACTCCTGGCTCCAATAATCATTGCATGTGGAAACACAAACAGGCGTTGTTAAACTGGCATACTCCTGGCCCAATAATCATTGCATGTGGAAACACAAACAGGCGTTGTTAAACTGGCACTCCTGGCCAATAATCATTGCATGTGGAAACACAAACAGGCGTTGTTAAACTGGCTACTCCTGGCCCAATAATCATTGCATGTGGAAACACAAACAGCGTTGTTAAACTGGCTACTCCTGCCCAATAATCATTGCATGTGGAAACACAAACAGGCGTTGTTAAACTGGCTACTCCTGGCTCCAATAATCATTGCATGTGGAAACACAACAGGCGTTGTTAAACTGGCTACTCCTGGCTCCAATAATCATTGCATGTGGAAACACAAACAGGCGTTGTTAAACTGGCTACTCCTGGCGCCAATAATCATTGCATGTGGAAACACAAACAGGCGTTGTTAAACTGGCTACTCCTGGCTCCAATAATCATTGCATGTGGAAACACAAAGTGGAAACACAAACAGGCTTGTTAAACTGGCTACTCCTGGCTCCAATAATCATTGCATGTGGAAACACAAACAGGCGTTGTTAAACTGCTACTCCTGGCTCCAATAATCATTGCATGTGGAAACACAAACAGGCGTTTTAAACTGCTACTCCTGCCCATAATCATTGCATGTGGAAACACAAACAGGCGTTTTAAACTGCTACTCCTGCTCCAATAATCATTGCATGTGGAAACACAAACAGGCGTGTTAAACTGGCTACTCCTGGCCCAATAATCATTGCATGTGGAAACACAAACAGGCGTTGTTAAACTGGCTATCCTGGCCCAATAATCATTGCATGTGGAAACACAAACAGGCGTTGTTAAACTGGCTACTCCTGGCGCCAATAATCATTGCATGTGGAAACACAAACAGGCGTTGTTAAACTGGCTACTCCTGGCCCAATAATCATTGCATGTGGAAACACAAACAGGCGTTGTTAAACTGGCTACTCTGGCTCCAATAATCATTGCATGTGAAACACAACAGGCGTTTAAACTGGCTACTCCTGGCCCAATAATCATTGCATGTGGAAACACAAACAGGCGTTGTTAAACTGGCATACTCCTGGCGCCAATAATCATTGCATGTGGAAACACAAACAGGCGTTGTTAAACTGGCTACTCCTGGCTCCAATAATCATTGCATGTGGAAACACAAACAGGCGTTGTTAAACTGGCATACTCCTGGCGCCATAATCATTTCATGTGGAAACACAAACAGGCGTTGTTAAACTGGCTACTCCTGGCCCAATAATCATTGCATGTGGAAACACAAACAGGCGTTGTTAAACTGGCTACTCCTGGCCCAATAATCATTGCATGTGGAAACACAAACAGGCGTTGTTAAACTGGCTACTCCTGGCCCAATAATCATTGCATGTGGAAACACAAACAGCGTTGTTAAACTGGCTACTCCTGGCCCAATAATCATTGCATTGGAAACACAAACAGCGTTGTTAAACTGGCTACTCCTGGCCCAATAATCATTGCATGTGGAAACACAAACAGGCGTTGTTAAACTGGCTACTCCTGGCCAATAATCATTGCATGTGGAAACACAAACAGGCGTTGTTAAACTGGCTACTCCTGGCCCAATAATCATTGCATGTGGAAACACAAACAGGCGTTGTTAAACTGGCTACTCCTGGCTCCAATATCATGCATGTGAAACACAAACAGCGTTGTTAAACTGGCTACTCCTGGCCCAATAATCATTGCATGTGGAAACACAAACAGGCGTTGTTAAACTGGCATACTCCTGGCTCCAATAATCATTGCATGTGGAAACACAAACGGCGTTGTTAAACTGGCTACTCCTGGCGCCAATAATCATTGCATGTGAAACCAAACAGCTTGTTAAACTGGCTACTCCTGGCCAAAATCATTGCATTGGAAACAACAAACAGGCGTTGTAAACTGGCATACTCCTGCGCCAATAATCATTGCATGTGGAAAACACAAACAGGCGTTGTTAAACTGGCTACTCCTGGCTCCAATAATCATTGCATGTGGAAACACAAACAGCGTTGTTAAACTAGCATACTCCTGGCTCCAATAATCATTGCATGTGGAAACACAAACAGCGTTGTTAAACTGGCATACTCCTGGCTCCAATAATCATTGCATGTGGAAACAAACAGGCGTTTTAAACTGGCTACTCCTGGCTTCCAATAATTTATTGCAGTGGAAACACAAACAGGCGTTGTTAAACTGCATACTCCTGCTACCAATAATCATTGCATTGGAAACACAAACAGGCGTTGTTAAACTGGCATACTCCTGGCGCAATAATCATTGCATGTGGAAACACAAACAGGCGTTGTTAAACTGGCTACTCCTGGCTCCAATAATCATTGCATGTGGAAACACAAACAGGCGTTGTTAAACTGGCATACTCCTGGCGCCAATAATCATTGCATGTGGAAAACAAACAGGCGTTGTTAAACTGGCTACTCCTGGCGCCAATAATCATTGCATGTGGAAACACAAACAGGCGTTGTTAAACTGGCATACTCCTGCTCCATAATTCCAGGCTTTTAAACTGCTACTCCTGGCGCCAATAATCATTGCATGTGGAAACACAAACAGGCGTTGTTAAACTGGCTACTCCTGGCTCCAATAATCATTGCATGTGGAAACACAAACAGGCGTTGTTAAACTGGCTACTCCTGGCGCCAATAATCATTGCATGTGGAAACACAAACAGGCGTTGTTAAACTGGCATACTCCTGGCTCCAATAATCATTGCATGTGGAAACACCGCTTTACTTACTTCCATTACTGCTCCAGCCATGGCCTGGCTCCATTTTTTTATTCAAGTCATATATTTTCCAATACTGGCTGGCTAGCCCTGTCCAAGCTTCATTTACCTTATAATCTAACTTAAGACTAGGATAGGCACAACATCCAGTCCCCGCAGTCATCACCGCAAAAGGGTAAACCCACATTTCACCAATGATACATTTTTCGGGAATCAAACCCGGGACTCCTAGCTCAGTAGACAGAAATGATATCAATCGAGTTAAGGTGTCGGATGCCCACATATACTAATATTACAACGTAAACTGAGTAATATCAATATCAATAATATTAATAATAATAAAGTAAAGTCACAAGAGGAAAAACATAAAAATGCATTAAAGCATTGTTATAAGGGGAAGGATATATATATATATTTTAATTTGAATTTGCGAGTTTAAAATTTCAGAGGTGTAATTATTAGAATGTATCCATCTATTCCTGAGAAGATTAATTTAGAATTGGGAGGAAAAAAAAGTTTGCTGTATAGTATTATATTATCCTATACATACCAGTATAATACATATCATATACATACCACAAGAGTTGGAATCCAAAATTGGTGTGACAAACAGTTCATATTTATCAGTTTTTGAGGTTGAACCAAAATTTCTAGATTTTTCCTGATGAAACATATATGCATTAGGAAGTACTGTCTTGATTTGAGCTAAATAGCGTTCGGTGAAGTTTCTGAAAAGGTCACCAATAATTAGATATGTAAATAAAAAATAGTAACATAAAAATAATAAAGAGGTGTGTTAAGCTCCAAAATGTCAAAGTAAAAACCATCTTGGTCATATTGTGAATATATTTCAGATATCTAACTAAATGTGATACATTTCAACATTTAATATTTGATAAAAAAAAAGAATAAAAAAATATAAATGAACTAATAAAGATAAGTAAATTCAGATGTGTTGATATAATGTGCTTTTTTTCTTCTTATACACATGTCTATTCACCTAGCTGCACTTAATGGTTAACTAGTTTAAAATTTAAAAGTTGTATTATGTGACTACTACAAAAACCTTATCTTCAACATCAGTTTTGCTTCACATATCCTAAGATTCTGTTTCCATTTAAAATGTTAACTTTGCACACGCCTAAACATCCTTAAAATTATGAATAATATTTTGGTCCAAGTAAAAATTTAACAACAGATACAAACTAATAAAACAAAAATTAAAAACCAAGGCCAATCCAGAACTTGCTTGGATATATTGCCAACATAAATAAAAAGATAAAAGCAAAATAGTGATACAGCCAGGCCTCTTTAGAAAGTGAGCTACTGAAGTAGTTCAAATGTTAGCCACTAAAATGATTTCAAATAAAACACAAAGAAATTTATTAATGGTTAACTCAACTATGTGTAAATTATATTTTCTAAAAACAATAATTACTTGTAGTTAATATAGCAGTTAAAAGTTGTTTCTGCCTTTACATCAGAGAACTCATGCTATTCTCTTTCAGCTAATGTAGCAATGATAAATTGTTTCAAACTTGAGCAATTTTATGACCACTTGCAACCTAGAGCACAGTTAACCCATTCCCTGGTGTAGGCGTCAAACGTCTTTATTTGGCCGAACGTTCCCCGGCACAGGCATTGAACAATGTCTTTGTTTGGCCGAACGTTCCCCGGCACAGGCATTGAACAATGTCTTTGTTTGATCGAATGTTCCCTTGTGCAGGCGTTGAACATTTTTGTTTGGCCGAACATTCCTTGGTGCGGGCATTGAAGAACATATTTGTTTGGCAGAAGGTCCCCTGGCGCGGGCGCAAATCAACGTTTCATTGCAATACCATATATTAGTGAACCACTGTACATTTAGCTAGTTTCAAAATATGCTAATATGTAAAATAAATTTCCTTTATTATAAAAATATGCTAATAGATGATATTACAGGGTGTCTACTCAGTTGGAGGAACAAAAATTCGTGACTTTTTGGTGACCTTTTTTGACCACAAAATTCCTTCGGGGGCGTATAGACGCTGTGCAAAAAAAAAAAAAAAAAATCCTTCGGTAAACGGTCGAACATTATATTGTACATCGGGCCTAGATATTTCAATAACAAACACAAGTAATAACTATTACTATAGCCATACCAACAAGAAAATTTACTTGTAATTAATGATGTTTGAATCTCACAGAAGCTGAAGTCTCAACAAACATAAAAATCTAGTATTGTTCAAATTTGTCACATAATATTTAGTTTATACACAAAATCACAGCATACAGGATTTACATCTGCCTCAGTCGTTTCTTCTCCAAGTCTATTTCAGTTTGAAGAGCTGAAGCCTCTTCCTCAGCCTGTTGGAGAAGTTTTCTTTTCTTTGCCTCGAGTTTATTTACTGTTTCCAATGTTGTTTTTGATCTGTTAGCTTCTTCACTTTCTTTCTTCTTCATTTCTTCAATTGCTTCCCTCCTTTTAGAACTTGCTCGCCTAGCTGCATGCAGCATCCCACTTGTAAACTCCACATTCTTTATGCCACCTACCGATTGAACCGCTGAATATATGCTGCGTTGGGAGATTAGAGAACGCTCTTTCATATTTTCAACCAAACATTCCTTGTTTACTGAAAAACCTCTTTCGACAGCACTGTTTCCATGGAACATTGTAAATATCATCGTGCAAAATGACAGCAATGCCTTGCAAGCTTTTGCATTAATAAGGATGTTGAAGAGAAAAGAATCTAGTCTGTTTTCATTGAAATCAAATGTCTTCAGCTCATCTTGAACAGAAGACTGCTCACAGATTTCAAGGTAGTTTTTCCTTATATGTTCAGCTTCAATGTATGCAATGTGGTTGTTTGAAGTGAGTTGTTCGAGTGCTATGTTAACCCGTTGTACTCTTAGAGTGCCACTAGTCATTACTGCTGGTGAAAGGCATGAAGCACCTTTCACCATGCACTTTCATAATGGAGACCTAGGCCCAGTCAGTTTTTGAAATATTTCCACTAAGAAGTGTCTGCAATCTTTTCTAAAGAGTTGTACATCAAGTTCTTTCACATTTTTACTAAATTTCTTCGCCCCAAAGCCTATGTCTACGTCCGAAAAGCTCAATAGATTTTCATTTTTGACATCAATTGCCAAGAGCTGTCCTGAGTTTTTCACATTTCTTATAACCTCTCTCTTAAGGACGCGAGCTGCAATGCTACGTGCCATTGAATACAGTTCGGCATGTACAAAGGGCAACATTGGATTGTCATTTTGAAATATTTTAAGATATGGTTCCACTTCTCCTGCTACTGACTGCAAGAAAAAGAGTTTTGCTTCAAGAAGGTTATCTTTTAGGAAGTCTCGTACAACATCGAAATTATTTGTTTCAGGTGGTTTGGAACACACAAAAGCCACATATTTCTTTAGATGAGGAATCATTTTCAAGGCTCTTTCAATTACTTTTGAGTTTTCCACCCATCTGATGGAACACATTTTAAGTGGAAAGAGGTCTGATCCACTTGAGAGGATGTAATCAGATCTTCGAGATGGAAAATCTTTAAACAGATAATACAACGAACGCAGAAAATTATGAACTTGCCATTCACATCTATTATGAGCTGTCTTATAAGCCCCATGAACTGTATGAAGAGAGCATGTGCCAACATCAATAGGTTTCTTGTCTTCAGGGTTATCTAAATTTTTTCCCATCATTTGAATGAAATCCTTAAGGAATTTTAAATTTACATTGGGTCCATCAACAGCAATTTGTATAACAGTCTTTAAAGGCAGTCCTAATTCAGACATACCTGACGTAAAGGCATCAAGGAGGTCAGCTGCAGTAGAATGCCCTAAAAACACAGAGTTCAAGTATCGGGTTGAAACCACATTTAAACTTGAGTTCCAATAACGGACAATGATGTCCATTTGTCCTTTTTGGGCAATTCTATTGAGACTTTCATCAAGTGAAACTGCAAAAAATGCAGTCTTCTTTAACTCCGCCGAGAGTTTTTCTTGGAAGAAGGGGCCAAGACCAAAGGTTGTCAAATAGCCAAGTTTGTCTTTTTGCATTTTGAACTTCTGTGCTATTACACTGTCAGGAAACATGATTGAGAAAAGATCACTGGAAATACACGAACCTCTGTCAGAAGTATGAGTCATAACCTTATTCATGGACCACAGAATTTCTGCCTTCAAGGTATCATCATTTAAACAAAATGTACTTAAAGGGCCTCCAAAAGATGAGGAAGATGAAACCACTAATGTAGACGAAGATGCAACCAAGTATACATCATTTTCAGAAGTAGGCCTACTTGTGGAAGGTAATAATTCTTTTGCCAGTTCTTTCTGTTTACATCCAACTTTTTCAGCAGATATAAAGCTGAGCGTTTTTTGCTTACCTTGGAGTAGGGCAGAGGTTAGTTCCAAATGCTTCTTACCTTTTCCATGAATTTTCACTCCATTCAACCCACTGTGGCTTATATCAAATTTCGATATACAAAATGTACAATAAGCCTTATACTGGTCATCTTCAACAGGGCGCAACCACTTCGAGTATTTATTTTCTTCATCAGTCAGCCAAAACTCTTTGAACGAACATTTCCCAGGCATCTTTTAACAGATTAGTCTAAACTTCATACATAAAATTTTTGAATGCTCCCCCCCCCCCTCCCGAAAAAAAAAATTATAGATTTTTTTCGCAACACACGATTAAAAAATAATTTAGGCCTAATATTTAATGTACCCGTAAGACAACGAAGATCATTTAAAAATTGGTAAATTTCAACTGTTTTGAATGAATGGTCTTTAAAATTAACTGAATTAAGTTACGTCAAGGATTAAATATTAACAATAATAGTATTATTTTATAAAAAAATACGCCATATTTAACTGCGAAAACGATTGCTATTTGATGCCAACGTTAATTTGAAATTATAATATACATTTTACACCGCCTTCAAATAGCAGTCGGATCACTGAAAGCGTAACAAATTGATAATTGCCACCGACAACTTGATCCAGATCCACAACACAGAAGAACGCACGGTTTGTGTAGAAAATGTCCTGGTATTTTCTCTTATCGTCTACAAAACCTGAATTCCAATTCATCCACTCAAAAAACCATTATTTGTAGACACACACAAGGCATAATGCACTCCCACACCCCACGAAACAAGTAGTACACCACATTAATATTTAAAACAAGATGGCGAACATTAACCTTGTCATTGGAATCACAGACAAAACAATTAGGCAACTTCCAATCCGGCTGGCGCGTGCCATTACGTGTGGTGGATAGCGCTATCTTTGAAGCGTTCGCGTTGTTACGATGTGCGGGAAATTCAAACTAAAAATATTTTCGTGACTTTATGACCAAAATATTAAAAATTCGTGACTTTTTCGTGACTTTCGTGACCTTTTTTGCAATTCGTGGCTTTTTCGTGACTTTCGTGACTTTCGTGACCCAGTAGACACCCTGTATTACCAGTTCAATACTATGACCATGAATACAATAAATGAGAAAATAAGTGAATAACAAAAATGTGTCAGATAAGAGTACACAAGTAGAAAAATGGCTGCCGGTCCTGTATAGATCGCTGTTCTAAACACACGCCAGGGAATGGGTTAACTTATCATCATGCCATAGTAATGATCCTACTATCATATCATAATCTTGATCATTATATCATAATAGTGGTGGTTTTGATCACTAAACCAAATACCAGGCATACCAGAACACAAGCTCGCTAAGCGCTACAGTACTGCTATTTTGTGATGTGGCAAAGTTTAAACATCCCTAGAATAAAGGCCTACAATACAAACTTTCATAAAAGTCTTGCAAATTTCAATGTTAGCTTTATTAATTACTCTGATATAAAATTGTAACAATAAAAACAACCTTTGTACATTTAATGTATAATAAATGAATTAGTGCCTAATGGCTTGACATGTATAATAGGACATGTAGAAAAACATTGTACAATAATGTAAAGTAACAGATAGTGAAAGAAGTATTTAATTCATAGGTGTCAATGATAGAAAAATAAACATGTAAGTTAATTAGTACAACCAGCATTGTTTATTGATTAAAATGTTATTAATAAAATAAATCTTATATTTTTCTTTATTTAAGCAAAATAAAAGTGTTTCTGGTGTTTCCATGATATATATATGTCATTGCCAAATAGAAACCAAATCAAGGGGAACTTTGAACACGTGTGAGGAAGGGGAATTAGACCTGTGGGACCTGCTCAATATACCAGCAAATATTTATTCTCCCTGGAGATGTGGGACCTGCTGATATAGAAAAGAAGTCAACAACATGTTTATCTAAATCTATTGTTTCTAATATCTTCCTCAGACATTCGAATAATCAATTAAAATTATAAAATTATTAACTACAGTAGAGTCTCAGAAACTCGACACTTGATAACTTAACATTCCGTGTAACTCGACATACGCATGTGCACACAGTTGTTGGTGCCAGTCATCACAATCCAAGTTACTGTATAACCTCTCAGTTTGTTTTGTAACTCGAGTGGAACAGTTTCTGTGTTGGTGTGATGTTTGTTAGTTTTACAATCAATACAATATTATATGTACAGTACTCTACTGTATTTCTTTATATACACCATTATATTAACACACAACATATTGTACTTTACACATATTACTGTTACTTTACTGTATAATATTACAGTACAGTACACTGTACCTATGATATTCAATATGTTACTGTGACTCTTCCTTGTTTAGTAAACATGCATCTCATAAAAGTTCATTCGTAAAACTTAACAGTTTAATAACTACACATTAATTATTCACATTAGGTCGAGTTTCAGAGACTCTACTGTATATGTTTAAATTATTCTATTTCAAGTCAACTTGTGTTATTGTTATGAACTATTACAATATATACCAATGTGGATTGCGAATGCTATTTTGGCTATGCATGCAAGACAAACATTGACCACCTAAGTGAAGTAAGATATAATCTGTGTTTACTTGTGTGTCATCTCTTGTATTGCTGGCCTCAGCTTCCTATAGGTGACACTCTCTCCGCGGTTGTAAAGCATGGAGACAACAGTGTCCAGAGAGCGAAACATCTCCACCAAATTTCTGTAGCTATACGGGAGCGGCAGAGAAACAGGTGAAGCAAGGGAATCAAACCACTGGTACGCAGGACCGCCTTTTGAAGGACTGGTCAGTGGACTTCGAGTTCCTTTGGCTGGGCTTTGTAACAGGCTCTTATGGGGACTGTTGTATACAGTTTTCAGGGGCTGAAACAAACAATGAATTGCTCAATTAAAAATATAACTTGTTCAATTAGTGTTGGTGATCATTGAAGATTACATTTAAAAACAGAGTGGTGAGTCAATCTCTGAGAAACAGTCACATACACCGGCAATGTGGGTTTTCAACATTTTGATAATTGTACTCGTAAAACTTGATAAATATTAGTTTCTTGAATGATTTATCAAGAAATTCAAGAATAGATAGAAAAATGTCAGTGACAGCTGTGATCATACCAGCTCCTTGTACAATGTCAGTGACAGCTGTGATCATACCAGCTCTTTGTACAATGTCAGTGACAGCTGTGATCATACCAGCTCCATGTACAATGTCAGTGACAGCTGTGATCATACCAGCTCCTTGTACAATGTCAGTGACAGCTGTGATCATACCAGCTCCATGTACAATGTCAGTGACAGCTGTGATCATACCAGCTCCTTGTACAATGTCAGTGACAGCTGTGATCATACCAGCTCCATGTACAATGTCAGTGACAGCTGTGATCATACCAGCTCCATGTACAATGTCAGTGACAGCTGTGATCATACCAGCTCCCTGTACAATGTCAGAGACAGCTGTGATCATACCAGCTCCATGTACTTCACTAATCATATAACAGTAATTATTGTATGAGTAGCAGCATAAAGCAGACTACCGGGTCTCCAATGGCTGTTTTCAATTGTAGCTCCAAATACCCAATATGTTATTATTACTATTATCACCGCGTCTTACTACCCGTTCAGGTTATATGCACTTACGCTAATGTGTAATGGTAGGGTGATTGTGAGATGAAATGAAGGACCTACAGTTTAACGTGGAATCCGAACCACGGTGGAGGCTTGACATTCCCCACATTCACAAGATGTCTTGTCAGAGGTGAAGGAATGGTTTGGAAATCAGATAAATCTGTGCCGGGACCGAGGATTGAACCCCGGCCGCCAGCACAGAAGTCTGACACCTTACCCCTAGACCACCAGGTCACCCAAACAATATATTCCAAACATCACTTATAGGTTTCGCTTTAAACTATGAGAGAAGACTGACCCTGAGCAAAGGATGAGTGCTGGATAGCTCAGTGGTACAGCATTGGTGAAATAGGCCAAGGGTGCTGGGTTTGAGTCCTGTGTAAATTAATTTTTTAAATAATTGAAACTATATATAAATACAGGAAAAGTGTGTACCACCTTTAACAAATCAATGAAGTAAAACAATAATTAGTGGATTACTGGTAATGATAGGTGTATTCTCACCTAGTGTTGGTTTCAAATATGTATTGTTATTGAAAGACAACAAACTTTTTTGCTTGCACTTTAAGACAAATTGTGAATTGCCTTGGAGAGCAAATGAGACTATACAAACCTGGCTACCTGGTTCGTTATTTTAACATTCATACAAGTCTGGAATAGTGTTGGAATGATTGACACACACAATTCCACTCCTCCTTATAGAACTCTGCAAAACAGATGTCCTTACCCCGAGACCATTCTTGAAAAAATCCATGATTATTTCAGGTCCCACGACTTGGCCACTAGTGTGCAGGTGCCACGAGATATAACTCATACACATTTTAAATACATTTAATAAAATAGTGATAGTTACAATAAAATAACATTTATAATTTAATTTTGTAGTGTAAAGAAGTTTGATATTAATAAACATACACACCTATGTGAGATGTGTGTGTGTGTGGATCTGACATGGTGGGAAACTTGAAAATTGATGCATGGTGGAATGAACCGGTGAAAGAAGCATATAAACGAGTGATTGCTGTGAAGAGTTAAACAGAACATAAGAGGTTGTGAGAAAGAGAAAAACATGAATGCAAAGAAAGTAGTAAAGGAGAGTAAAAAAACTTAGAGAAAATAGGGAAAATGTAATGTTATTAGGGAAAGAATTAACGAGAGTGAAATGTTAAAAGCTATTAAAATGTTAAAGAACAGCGAGGCTGTGGGTGTAGATGGGATCACAAGTGAAATGTTAAAGTGTGGGGGTACGGTACTACTTGCCAGAGTGTGTGAGTTGTTCAATGTGTGGGGGCACGGTACTACTTGCCAGATTGTGTGAGTTGTGATTTCAAGTGTTCCCAATGACTTCAAGAATGCTTTCATTGTTTCATGTATGAAGGCAAAGGCAGTATGAATTAATGTAAGAATTATAAGTGTATTGTCCGAAATAGATAAGCACAGGACATTCAGGGGGAGCTACAGGCTCTCTCTTTATTTAACAGAAACACATGTCATTCTACTGTTTACAGGTTCTAGGATCCAACAACTGATCGTGACACGTTCACTACCTCTACTCTAGTCAAGCACACAACTGGTATAATCCTCTCACTGCCGTAATTAAATCACAACAATAGTGCAATTAGGTTGTTAAGTATTATAGGCAAAGTTTTTGGGAGTCTTGATTGGAAGGGTGTGTGAAAAAACTTTGGGCAATATAGTTTCATGCCAGGTAGAGGTTGCAAGAACCAGATATTTGCATTGCAGCAATAAATGATTGAGAGATTTATGGCAGTAAGGAAGAATGTTTGTTGTGCATTCGTTGATTTGGAGAAAGTGATCAATCAGGTCAATAAGAGTATGTTGTGGAATATTCTTAGAGAGTATGGTGTAGATGAATGGTTAGTAAATGCAATAATGTCAGTGTATGATGTAAGTAAAGTGTGTGTTGGGGTGGATGGAGGTTTGATAGAATAGGGTGTTAGACAAGGTTGTGTTATGTCTCCATGATTTGTTTAATGTATTCATAGATAAGTGCATGAGGGATGCTTGTGAGGACATGGTTAGTGCACAAATAGACATTGTGAATGTGTGAGTGCTGTTATATGTAGATGATGCTGTATTAATGGCTGAGAAGGAAAGTGACTTGCAGAATGTATTAAGTCATGAGAGTGGCAACAGACAGAATGGATCTTCCTTCATCTAAATGTCACAGGAAAAATACAAGAGCACGGTGAATGCAGTTGGAATGAGATATCTAAGAAATGTATGTGGAGAAACTTTTATAGACAGTAAGAAATTAATGGGTGAAGGAGAGCGGTTTGAAAGTGAATCCTGTGAAAGAAGTGTCTTACATTGGTTTGGGCATGTTGAGAGGATGAGTGTGAATCGAGAAACAAAGCAAATATATGAAGGTAGAGTGTGGATCAAAAGGACCATCCATATAAGATGTGACTAAATGTTGTAGACAAATGTGTGAAAAAGAGAAACATTAAGAGTTTTAAGACTAAACAAGCATTTAATACTCAGTGTATGGATGTTGTTGAAGTGAAGAGAGTATGCAAGGATAACAAAGTGTGGATAAAGTTAGTGAAGGTGGATTAGGTACATACGGAGTTGTTTTCTGAGCTTTATGCACAGATTTTACCTACCCCTTAAGGGAACAGCATGATTAGGTATGAATGTATGTATGTATATTTATAACCAAAACATTTCTTAATGAAGGCTGTTCTTGAGAAAAATATGTGACCTATTTGAGTCTTTGCAGTACTATTATAAATAATAAATTCTTGGTTGGGTTTGAAAATTTTTCATTTTAGGTATTTAAATTTCTTCAATTTTTGAAATTCATTTTTAACTCTCGAGACAAGATCGAGATATTTGTTCTCGTTTCAATTGAGATATTTTTGAATCTCGCACATCCCTAATACAAAGGGGCTATCTATATTAAAACAGCAGTCTTACAGTGATGTTTGATTGTAAATACTAAACTCAAAAATCTTATTGGTCAATGGCTTTTAAAAAAACCTTCACCGCAAAGTTCTGCATGTTGTAAAAGAAAATTTGATTCAAATGTGTTGTGTAGTTGTCAAAAAATAAGTTAAGTTTTATATTTAGCATTGATGGTAAAACAAAAGCTGGATAAAGCTCACCTCGTGGAAACTTCTAGTTCGATAGCTGTAAACTCATTGAGCTGAATCTTCCTCCTCGCATCTTCCAGTTGTTTGATTCGTTCTGCCCCTTTACTGAACTTTGCAATGGATGCCCGTAGCTTCTCACTTCTAGACAAACGAGCTTTAATTTCCTCTAGGCTAGGTTCCTGTAGGAAAAAAACAAAATCTTAATAACGCTCAAGAATGGCTTGGTGATAAGTAACTATGCCCTAAACTAAAACACTAAATAATTATAGTCAAAAATGTATATAATTGATCTGTAGGTTAATTTTACTAAACTTGAACCAGAAATTTGTATAGGTTGAATGTCTTATTTCTTGGATTAAAAAATAAATACTAGCTTGATTGATTAATCAAGATTACTGTGCTTTAGAGGTTTTGAAATACCTCGACTTTAATTACAAGTTTCCTAAACAATTAAAATGCATTTTTTACGGACTTTAATATGCTTTTATGCTTGAATCCTCAAAACCTAAGGTTGTAGAGATTTGTAAAAATCTCAATAAAGTAACCTGAATATGATTCTGAAGAACTTGACTCAATATAACAATTTTAAGTAATTGTTAAAAGTAATTAGAGACTTGTGTAGTTGGAAGAGTAACAAAATCACTAAAAAGGACAGATATTGTATTAATGTTATTAATTCACTAAAAAGTGTCCTCTTTGTTATTTATGGTGTAGTAGAAACAATAAAAAACATTGCTTGTCAGTGGCACCAAGATTTTAAAAACTTAAGTTTAAATTCAATTTTCACTTTAATTGAAATTGTACATTTTTTCAGAGGATCCAAATTTGGATTTGAGATTTGAAAACAAATGTAAGATTCAGATTCAAGAAATAAAGGAATCTACAAATATGGGATTCAACCTATATCTACTTGTATAATAAATCACCACACTATTTTTACTGTAATCTTTGTCAATTGATCATAAAAACTGTGGTTAGTAAAACATGGGGGAGAGATTGAATGAAAACTGATTGCATGCATTCTCTTTGTTACTAACTGAACTGTTGGCCAACGTTATCAGATTAAGTTTAACCAATAGAATAATTAATAAGCCTTGCAATTTTCATATAAACTAAGGTCAACCTTTACATTTGTGAGAGAAAATAACATGTACCGGGCAGGATAAGCATAGTTGTATTTACTTAAAAATATTATAGAGGGTAATGTTTGAAGACTGTTAGTTATATCACATAATAAATTTATTTGTGAAATCAACTGTTACTGTTGACAAATATTATCAACGTAAATAAAATAACAGTCAGTGGTGCGAATTTTGCACTTTATATGGTTCAAAGCCAAGTCCAAGTTAATACAATAATAACTTTATTTTAGTAGCACCGTGTCTTACTACCGGTTCAGGTTGTATGCATTTGTACTAACTTTGTTACCGTGCTAGAGACGAGGAAGTGTGCACAGAGGCCGAGTGGAGAATCCTTTTGATAAAACCTCTCTGTCATCCATCTGTAGTCTAACACGAGAGTGACGTATTAGACCATGTGGCCATTGAAGCAGGTCATTGTTCCCCAGAACACTTGTGTTCAATGAATTAGTCACAAGTGTATTACTAAATGAAAATGTGTTTTGAGTCAAATATTACAACTGGACGTAGTACTAATGACGTTGCTGCAAATATGTATCATACAGAAGAGAGGATTATATGTAGTAAAATAGGAGGAATATTCATGTTTGGCTTTACATGGGCCGGTCTGTCCGACTGCCCAGGCCTTGTATGCGGGGAAAATCTAATAGCGCAATGGTTCCTGCTAAGTTGCAACGTCACACTACTAAGAAGCACGCCAATCTTGCTTCAAAAACTAAAGATTATTTCAAAATATTGTTGGACATCCAAGTTAAACAAGTAAAATGTTTCGAAAAGAGACTTAAAATTCCCGATAGGCACAGTTTGCGTCATGTAAGGTAGATGAATTAATTGCTGTAAAATTAAAACCACATACTACAGCAGTCTCTCTTATTTTACCAGCATGTTGTGGCATGTTGTGAAATAGTAAACAATATTTAGAAACAAACCAAAAAATGAAATTATTAAAATTCCTCATCAGGATGATAGTGTAAAAAATATTTAAAATAATAAAGGTATGTTAGATGATATTGAGAAAAGAATTCCCTATAAACTTTCCAAATGACATTTTACTTTACAAATTGATGAGTCATTAACGGCAAAGCTAATTTGCTAGGATCCGTTTGTTTCGTTAATGAAAACAAAAGCGAATCATTTTCTATGCTGCAGAGAACTTACCAAACGTACAACAGAACAAGATATTTTTGACTATTACATCATAACTAGAACATTTTAAAATTGTATGCAAGCTCTGTGTTGGAATTTGTGTGGACGGTGCTCCATTAATGGAAGGCTTTATTAAAGAAAGAATATTAACCAAAATATTATATTTATAAACTTTTTTTGCAAAAAAAAAAAAAAAAAAAAATCTTGGCTTCAAAAACATTACCGGCAACATTAAAACCTGTACTAGACCAAGTTGTACATATTTTAAGCTACATAAGTCAAGTCCTTTAAAATGTAACAATACAAACTTCGTATTGTACAATTACTACCCCACCCAACCTAATATTCAACGTACAATCGCTTAACGCATACTACCCGCTCTCAAAATAATACTTCGACGTACCCTACAATAGTAAAACGTCACTATTGTAGCCCAATGTAGCCCCAACAATCATACATTAAATCAGCGTTCCTAAATATTCAATATCAACCGTCTACTTAATAAACTGTTCTTCACGTACCTTCGGATCTCCAAGCTGGCCTCACTAGATTACTACCAAGTCAAATCACCAATGTGGAAGCGCGGGGCAACCAAGACTAGAAAACAGTATTAGATGATCAACCCGGCCCGAGAATAATTTTAACACTGGGCGATGTTTTCCAAGAGTCCAGTTACGAAATCAACACGCTCTGTATTATCCCTTGGAGGGGGGAAAAGCCACCCTCACCTGTCATCAGATGTTCCAACAACAGTTGGAGAGTCATAAACCACTGCATTGCGACGATAGACATCCAATCAGCGACCAGGAAGATGTGTGGAATTACGACATTATGACGTAATGCCGTGTTCTGCGTAGCTGGCTGGCTTGTGTGAACATTACCACCCCTTTTTCTTGTTATCTAGATTCCATATATAGTAGATTGTAAATTGTGTTAAATATAGCATTATTGAATTGAGCTTCATCGAAGGAGTAGTTCGGTAGAGCGAACTGCATTGGGGTCATGGAGGAAAGACCTAGGAATGAATTAGTTTGGCATAAATTTATTTTATTAAGTTAACTATTTGTTAAAGTCATGGATGAGGGACTTAGAGAATGAATAGTTAAAGCTTTGAGTCGACGCCATGGGGAAATCGCGTCTGGCGTTATTTATATTATTTTGTATTGTTTTGGGGTCATGGAGGATTGACCAGTAATATTAATTATTTAATCTTTTGTCGACACGTTAGAGACATTTATTTGATGTTAATTAATGTAAATGTGGATCAGTCTTTAAGTTAGCGTCTTGGGAGATAGACCTGTGTTATCTTTTTTTGTTACAATTATTATAACTCATGTGGAGTTATGGAGAAGTTATATAATTCATATGTCATACCTTTGTATAGGACGATAGTAAACATCAGGAATGCAATTGTTAGTAATTTGTTTAAAGTTGTAACTATTAAACGTCAGGTTTTAAAAAAGTAAAGTAAACTATTTTGTGGTTACACAACTTTGTTTCTCTAAATCATGGATCATATCCATGCAGTATCCTTATGACTAATGTAAACTTTGAATGAAAGTAATTAAAAGGAAGAGATATCATTCTGTATTATTATACAGTAGAAGCCTATTCATTTATTGTTGAATATTAATAGGCTTATTTAGGTTTGTTCCGTTGGTGGACAACTATATTTTGAAAGACTATATGTCATGTTTTTAGGTAATGTCAATTGAGAGGTGTGTTTGGGTAGTAAGTCTACCAAACACCGAAAGACTGTACATTATATGATGCAATGTTTTCTTTTACAGTAGTAGCTATCAGGAAGTTGTTTTTGAATTAAGGCCATATGTTCCATTGTCTATTTTCTGATTTGAACCAATTAAATTACTCTTTATTGAAAACTATGCTATTCTATCTGTTGTCATTTATAACTTGTATATTATGTCCTCCCTATCCTGTAGTTTTTAGGGGCCTTACCTATAGGAATAGCGGAGGATGTAGCAAAAAGCACGCCGTTTTAAAAAAAACTTTGCATATTTATTGAAGCTCGGTACAAATCTTTGCGTTTGCACACTGACATAGGATGGTTATCCAAGGATTAAGTGCTATGCCGAATTTTACTTCAAAATGATATTTGGTGTGCTAAAATGGTATATCTAGCCAATATTTTTAATGACTTGAATAATTTTTATACAAGTATCCAAGGGAAAAATGAAAATATTTTGACATCCACTGACAAATTGTCAGCTTTTCAGAAAAAAATATTTCTTTGAAAAAATGACATCAGAAAAGAATACGGTAGATATGGTTCCTTTGCCCCATAATAAGAATGTTGATGTGTTATCGGAAAACATTTAAAAATATTGGAAGAAAATATTTCAAGTAACGTTTCTCCCATGAATACAAACAATTATGACTGGATACGAAATACATTTGGCCAAGTTAATATGTATTGAGTTGCAAATTTTTGTTACAAGAAATACAATATGGTTACCTTTCAAACGAATCATATTCTAAAAATGAAATTCTCTGAAATAACTCTCGAGGAATTTTGAAATTTTGTTCAAGCTGAATACCCAGCTCTCTCCATAAGGGCACTGAAAATTTTGCTGCGGTTTTCAACATAATATTTGTGTGAGCTCAGTTTCTAAACATTAACCAATATAAAAACTAATAAATGTGAGAAACTTACTAATATAGATAAATAAATAAGAGAATCTTTATCACATATTAGACCTGATATTGCTGAAATCTGAAAAAGCCAACAAACTCAACCATCACATTAAATGAAATTCTATTTTTATAAAAGGTAGGTCCATGCATATTTTTATTGTTAGTTTTATAACCCTAAAGCTTTTTCTTATAGTCAAAAGTGTTCCGTAACTTCCAAAAGGTTAAGAACCACTGCTTTAGACATAAGAAATAACATAAAAAATGTTTTATTGTAAAATTGTTAACATAATTCATAAAATACATTACATAAAGTTATAATTACAAAAGGTTGATAAAACAATATTATAAAATGCAAACATTAATAGAAGAAGAGAGATTAAGAGAATGTGTTTATCCATATTATTGGTAGCCTACACAAATTCAGTAAGCAAAGTCGGGTCAATGTAAATATTTAGAATTTAGCTTAGAATTAGCAAAAGGGTCACTCCATGCTATTTCAACAAACAGTGGATGCTTGATGATTTTAATAATTTTATTTTTTGCCCACTTATTTATACATCTTTAGAGAGTCTAAAACCAATTTTAGAAAAAAATTCAGCCATTGGTTTGGCTGGCACAGAAATTGAGATGTTTTAACCCCCTTTTGATTTATGAACTTTCAAAAATGGATAATTTTAAAAATTTATGAAGTTTGTCATGCTATCAATTTTATGGGGGACTGAACTTTGCACTATAGTGCGAGTTCTTCTAGACTACAACAACGTATACAAATTTGGTGAAGGTGATTTGCAAAATAATTAAAATATTGCAGCTTTTAAGTTGAGCTAAATGATCATAAGGTGAGTTAATGTTAGAGGGGGGGGGGGGGTATGGATTACCTAGCAGACAGAATGTATTCCAGGCATGTACAAACAGGTCGACTCAGTGTGTTATCTATCCAGTTCTGTAAAGGTATAAAATCACAACATGGCATTTCTAGACATGATATTGAGTAATCTTCTAGAGCAGGCCG
>JBCFYV010003508.1:1924075-1985741 GCA_039000515.1 Timema cristinae | reverse complement strand
GTAAATATTTAATTTATAATTACAGAAAATTTTCAAACCCTCTCAATGTTAGTTAATATTTTTTCCATTCCCTTGAATTATTTTCTAATTAAAGATGCCATTAATTGTAATATGACTAATAATATCAATGTTTGTTAGTACAAGGTGTATGTGCTCTTTAAAACCAATGATTTAGTAAACACATTGTTGTAGTGTATTATGGGCCTAGTTAAGTTCCTCGACTGTCTCATAGCCTTGCAGATATCTTTTAGTGTTTGGGAGGGAAAATCCACCAATCGATGTTAACAACATGATGGGGCAGAGGAATTGTGATTTCTACTGTAGCATACGGTAGTATTTGTGTTACTATAACTCATGTTTTTCAATATGTTTATGTTCCCTGCCCTCTTTCTAATTTATGAAACCAATAGGCATAGCCATAGTATTGGTTTGTCTGTCTACAAAATGTGTTTATTGTGAATAATAATAATCAACGCTTTTGTTGGAATAACAATGTTTTGGGGATAGTATGAAACCAACTAAGGGATTCTTTTATTTTTGTCAAATTACTAGGCTATAAAGTTAATGTATTTTAGCACCTATACAAATAATAACATAAGTATGCAAATTACTGATTATAAAAAATAATATTGTAAACTACTGGTAGTTTTGAATTATAAAAAAATGATCAGAAAAAACAGCTAATTCGCTCAATTAAGTTTTGCCATATCACGTAGCAGTGTGCAAAACACCTCGGTTTGATTTCCCGCACAGACATTTGTTCACGTAAAACTGTTGCTGTATTCGTGATTTAATGTAATGTTTTAATAGGTACATGTTAACCATTCATAAGTACTTTTGGTTTTCCTTTTTTAAGTAAACTTAATTTTTGTAAATGTGTTATTGTTTTATTATCATGATTAATAAAACTTTTATGTCATGTAACAAAAGTATCGGGAGTAGATCATGACACTTCTCAACTGCGCAAGAGGAGATCGTCAAACATCTCAAGTAAATAGCAAATATTCTTGCGCGATATTTTTTTAAGTGAACAATATTTATGATGTCTTAAGCCAAAAAAATCCTACCGAACTCAAACCTAACCTTTGATGTGTGAAAAAAACCATGCTACCATGCTTAATCTAACCTTTCATGTGTTATAATAAAAAAAATGATATTTACTATTGTTTTTGTAATAGGTACACTTTAGTTGGAAGTAATTGAAGGATTAGGGCATAGAATGAAATCTGCTTTAAGATAGGAATTAGGCCTAAGTGGATTTATAAGTTTTTTTTTAGTATTCTTTAATATTTGTTTTGTCAGCATCGAAAACTTACTTATGTCAAGGTTCCTACACAAAACCATGAAATTTTTTCCAGGACATTTCAAGAATTTTCTACAATTCCTCCAGGACAAGTATATAGAGTAATCTTAGCAAAATATACATAAATAAACATGGTTTTTAATGCAGGCTCCCAACTCCCCTAGCCCTGCACCTTTCCACACCTTTTATGTTTTATGAGTTCCATGACGCAATGAGTTGTTTAAATAATTAAAACATGTCATAATCTTACTTGCAAATAATCATGGGTGAAATGTAGGGTAAGGGGCTGGATGTTGTGTCTGTTCTAGATAAAAGTTAGTTAGTAGTTGTGTATATAAATAATCAATCAGTTTAGAAAGTGTCTGTTAAATATCACAAATAAAAAATCACTTGCAAATAGTTGTTATATTAATTATGTTTTAATTACCTTTTATTTCTTAGTTAAAAAGATAATAAAGATTATCTAATTTCTTCAATAGTAAATTTAATGTACTGTCAGGTTTAAAAAATGGTGGGACAAAGGAATTTTCAGGATTAACCTATATAATTCCAGGAAGAGATTGGAAAAATGAAAAAATTCCATAACATTTCCAGGCCTGGAAGAAATATTTTAAAATTCAAGGTTTACCATGACTCATAGGAACCCTGATATGTTTTTCCGTGTACAAGTGTTAGAAAACATTAAATTTCTCAAATTTGACAGATAACAAAACTCCCGCCCTGAGATCAAACTATAGCCTTTATTTCTACCAGAATGAACAAACTTATGCCAAATCTACTAGATCAAATAAAAGCTGTGAAAAATGTTTAATTACTAAGAAATAAATGGTTAAAAGAAAAATAACTTACCACTGACGATATAGGACAAAGTTTCTTGTGAAGTAAGTTTTGACTTTTCATGTAAAACCACTTCCCGGCTGTCTGAACAAACCGAATCAACAGCCAACTTGATGCTAGAAGATGATTTACGAAAGGTTTCGCGAATGTCGTAGCCTGGAGAAGACGTTACTTTTGTTACTTTCTTCCCTTTGTCCGCATAATTCTTTGGTGCTTTTATTTCTGGTAGATCAAAGCTAACCATTTTATGTTGTTTAACGTCACTACGAATACTTGCAGAAGACCTTACCGAATGAGGAAACTCATGAGTATTTTTAAATACAATATTTGCGTCGCAATTATTTTCTGTTTTGATACTTTCTGTACAAGAGAATAATTCTTGGTCCAACACCATCACTTTAGTTTTGGCTTTGATTCATCTATAGGTCTCTTACGTTTATTGAAATAATTAGTAATTGATGTCTGAGCCTAATTGTATTTTTAGCAGCCGTATAGCAATTTTAATTCTCTTCATCTAGTTGGTTATGTATTTGTAATAAAATGGTAATTTTATAAAACATAATATAATATTACCTTACGCTAATGACTTGCCCGTTAATATTATGCATGTTAACCAGTTATAACACTAACTCCCGCCAATTCTTATAAAAGCTGCCCAGAACAAAGCCAACCTACACTACTGTAACTAAGATTCTTTTAAGATTTAATATTTTATAGGGAAAAATAGGTAGCGCTAGTACAGCACTATATTAAAAAGTATATTAGACGTTGACGTTTGTCATAATTTGATGCGATATGAGCCAGCGCTTAGATTGCTGCATTATTTCATTGTTCATTTCAATATTACATAATAAAGTAAAATATATGTCAAATAAAATTTGCTCTAGACAAACTCGGTCTGTATCATCGATATATAATATAACTGTATGGACATATGTGGCAGAAATATTTGAGCTGTCGTCTGCATATCATTGTGTGAGAGAGAAAAATCTTTAGGCTATCTCTTCTTCTTTTTATGAAGAGCACAACAAAGTTTGAAACTGGTGGGTTTTTTTCTTTAAATAAGTTGATGTTGGCTAATATATACGATGATTTTTGAAGGAGTCTCGTTTGGAAGGCTTTATCTCGTACCAGAATCCTACCATATAGTGGTGTTTAGGTAGGATAAAAGACCTTCCAGAAGGGAATTTATACTTTGAGACTAAATGGACGTTTATTAAACCGAAATACTATATAGTAAACAGTATTCTGGTACGATTTAAAGCCTTATATATTGGGATTCTTACTAAAATCAGGGTTTAGTAGATAAAATACTTCCTACAAGCCTATAACCTAAATGTTGTTTGAACTTGAGACTTTTACACAAAGTATGCCATTCAAACAAATGTAATACAGTTTTTAGCTAACTTTTTTCATTTAGTTATCGAACTTTCAACATATATAGTTTCTGAAAGCAATATACAAGATATGAGCCAACTTAAATGAAGGTATCATAATAATACTGTCTAATAGCCTATAACCTAAGTCGGGGTGGCCAATCTTTTTTTCTGGCGTGCCACTATTTGCGCTAAGAATCCTTGGCTTGCCACTCTACCCCAAAACCTCAATCTAACTTTATCTCAGTACTCACAAAACCAAACCAACAATAACCAACAATAAATAAAGCCCATTTAAAAATTTGTAATATAACTTATATAATTGATTGCTAATTGAATTAGGAGTTTGGGTTATATCTGTGTTTCTCAGATAAGACATCAGAAAAAAAATAATAGCAAAACCCTATATAAACTATTTATCTTTTAATTAAAATTGCATGTTTCAAGAATTTTCATTCCAAAAAATCTACAACTAGTATACACGTTCACACACTGTAATTCTGTGACTATGTTCTATTAATGATAGTTAGTAAAAAACAGCAATAATAAAACAAATAAATACTAGTATAAATCACAACAATTTTTAATAATAATAAAATTGATATTTCAGATTTCAGTGAGGTTTCTGGATCTCTTTGAGGTTAACGAGTACATTAATATTTGGATTTGTTTTGAAGAAGCAAAAAGACTCAGGTTTTACAGATGCTTATCATTGAGAATTGAACGGTTCTTATTTTTGACCAAGCTCATAAGTGAAAATGTTTGCTTACAGATTTACGTAGAACCAAACCTGCAAAAAAAATCTCTCTTAGTGAAAGATACTGGCACGAGGGAAGGCACTTTCAGAAGACGGAAAATTTCTTGGCTGAATGGATCACCAAGTATTCCTTGTACATTCTGTGAAGTTCAGCTTTGTTCTGAATATCAAGAATTTCAATTTGTATGTCAGAATGGTAGATAACCATTTCTTCCATAGAAATTGAAAAAGGATTCGTGAAAAGTGGAACATTTTTCTTTTCACCTGAAAGTATGAGAACCTAGTTTCAAAAGAGTTTTTCAAATAAGAAATAGCATGTTTATATATATAAAATCCTGGAAAAACCACTACATTCAGTGTTGGAAAATGTTTTCATTCGAGACATTGGGAGAGCTCATTCCGAGAAAGATTATGACCCATCAAAAGGAGCTTTGATTTAAAAGCCTGAATGGAACTGAATAGAGTTGGAAATATGTTATTTTTACCTTGCAAACGCTGATTCGAGTTGTTTAAGATGAACCATAAGGTCCGTCAGAAAAGCTAAATCCATAGCCAGTATTAATTCTTAAAAGCATACGCTCATCAGGTAGTTCCCCATTTTCTTCCAAAAATTTCAGAACATTACCCTTTAAATTCCAAGATCTCTCAAGTGTCTTTCCCTGCGACAACCAATGGAAACTACAATGAAGTAGAAGGTCACCATGGTGTTTGTCTTCCGATTCAGCTTCAAGGAGTTCACGGAATTCCATTCTGTTTAGCGCCCTAGCTCGGATCTTGATGATTCATCGCTCCATGGATCAAGCACAGAAGATAATTTCATGTATTTGGCACAAAGGTCGTCTTGATGAATAATGCAGGGTATTTTAAAACTTTGCGCTTCAAATAACCTTCGAACAAAGTACAAAACCTTTTACTTTACCAGTCATTGCCGGGGCGTGTCCGTACAAACACTGTCTAATTTATCACAATCAAAACTATTGTTTAAATAAATAATTTTATTCTTTCAAAATATCTTCTCATTTACATGAAACTAACTGGCGCAAGTCTAGAAGATCTTCGTAACATCAAATTGCTCGTTGATACAACGCACATAAATACAAATTTGAGCAATGTCATTTATATCGCAGCTCTCATCCAAGGCAATGAAAAATATTTACAAGTATTTATACACGAAATACTAGTTTGCTAACGTCACCAGACATCTCATCGATCCACCAATTATTGTATTTCTTGAAAGTGCAACTTCATTATAACATTTTAAGACATTAGGTTCTTCAGGGGCTTTTTAAAAGGCCATAATGACTTGGCTTTATTATCTCTTCTCCTTCAAAGTATGAATTTTCTTTTCGAGCAATGATGAGGGCGATTTCATAAGAAACTTTGACCATTGTCATCAGCTGATAACTTTTGGTTTTAAAAGCATTTGTTACCTAGTCAGTGAATGTTTCGTTGTTTTATTTACAAATTCTGTTCGTAATGATGAGTCAATTGGATTAATTTATGTTAATATAGGGATGCATCTGTTTGAAGTGCGATTTGAAATTAAACTTTTTGTGAACTGAAACACTGGCCCACAAATAAGACACACAGGCTTAGAAGAGTCTCGCTTTGTACATAAAAACTGTTCTTCCCATTCGCTATTAAACTACCCGAAGAGCAATATCGTCCTCGTATTCCTTTTGGGAGTAGATGGCTTTCTTAAGGCCATTATAAAAAGATACTAACAGCAAGTGAATCACTATAGAAACTTAAATATCTTATAGCGAAGGATCACAAAGTACACACCAGTCAGTACGCCACCAAAAAACAAACTGAGAGAAAAATGTGATTTGTGCAGACTGAGGAATGTGTCCTTGACTGCTGGACTTGTAAAGATGGCACTTGAAAGTGGAAGAAGGGGTTGGGGTTGTAGTGGAAAAGGAAGAGAAAGCTTGAGTAGCGGGGCACAATACAGCAGAGCGGACAACTTAATAGAGCTAACATTTTAGTAACTTACTTACTTAGCCCAATTAGGTTATTTATTTGTTCGTCAAATTTGTTATTGTTATATTTTGTGACTTTAGGCGTGCCACTTAAATGTTTCCGCGTGCCATGGGTTGGCTACCCTGACATAAGTTATCATTTGAACGTATAGCAACTACACAAAGTTGACAATCAAACAAATGTAATCAAGTTTTAAGTAATAACTTTTCAATATATTTTCGAACTTCAATTTTAATATGGGTCTGTTAACCAATATACAAGCTAATAAATTTGCCAACACTAATTGAGTGTAGTTTTGGCAGACCCAACGACAGGATGATAAACTAATATTTTTAAAAATTTTAAAAAATTTTATTCATATTTGTACGTATAATACTGTTTAAAAATGAACTGTTTCTATTTAAGTAAATATTTATTCAGGCAAGTGTGGTATAATACTTCACTTTTTCAAAAAATAACACTTTTATTCATCAGAGACTGTTTTCAAAAAGATATGGAAAAAACCTTAAGTCTTCCCCACAATGGAGCAGAAGATAAATTTGAGCGCCACACTTTTGTCTGGGCCCAAAACGTATGTTTATGTCCATCCATTATAAAATAGATGTCACTGGTCTGTATATCTTGATTCTAAGATTACGCTATTGGGTCTTTGTTTTTTAGACAAAACAAAAGCAGTCTTTGCATTGCTTGAATAAATAAAAAATTTTTGCTTTTACTTTTAAAATTGAATACAATGTGCAGTTAATCACGTAAGTAAATAAAACATTTTTGGTTTAATTTTAAAATCGAAACATATAATAATATGTTTAATCACTTGAGAAACCCTCTTCTTACTTGAATTGAGAAGCTAATGTGCACAATACTAACACGCTAGATAGCTGCATGTTCACTTAAATTGTTTCAAATTTTTTTTTTTTGTAGAAACCGCTAATTTTACCCTGGTATATCAAAAGGAAGGGAGGCTTCGCATTTTCCCCCCCTCTCATTTTGCTTAAGTTATCTGGAAGACAAAATTTTTTGGAGGAATTAGGGGTATTATTTAAAAACCCTTTGAATTGGGGAAATATTGTACGGCTGTATTTGGGTGTAATAAGAATAAACGGAAACTAAAATGCAAATTCTTTAGTTTTCCCGAAATGGAGAAAATCAAAAAAATTTGGGTTAAAAGTTGCACATTCTAAAACAGCGGAAAAAATTTTAAAAAATTATAGCTAATTAAAAAAAGTTTTACAATTTTTATAATAAAGCCTTAAAATTTTAAAAACATTTTTTTAAACTTGAAAAAAATTAAAAGGAAATGGGGGAAACAGTAGGGGGGTGTGTCTTGGGCCAAAAATTTTTGGGGGGCTATTTTTGTTAAGAAAAAAACAAATTGATTTTTTTCTTTTGTTGAAAAACCCCCTTTTGTACGTTGATCCTGGATTTACCAAATTTTTTTGCCATTATTTCCCAATAATTTTTGGATTTGTATTGTTAAATACTTCTTTTTGATGGAGAAAACTTAAACTTTGTCATTTCCACCTAAACCCCCTCCCCCCTTTTTCCCCCCTTCGGGGGGGCCCATTCCTAAAAACTATGTACCCCAAATTAAAAAATCAATATTTGGTAACTAAAATATTGAAGCTCATTTTATTCTTTTGAGTTTTTTTTTTTTTCCCCTTTTCTAGGGGCTTTTTAAATGAAAATTTGGCAGGCTTTTTTCGACACTTAAAAATTTGACCGTTTGGTTATTTTGAAAAAAATTTTAGTTTCGGAAAAAGGGGGTATCTATATTTTAAATTTTTAGTTCTTTCAATTAAATTTTTTTTTAATTGTTTGTAAAATTTTTGTAAAATAAACTTTAAAAGTAGGGGGAAAATTTGTGTTTTCAGGACGGAAAATAACGCAATAAGTAGGGGGGATGGGGTTTTTAGGGGCTTTTTAACCCAATAGGTTTTCGGGGCAGAGGGGGGGGGGGGGTGGGGGAGGTGTGGGGGGAGTTTGTTTGGGGTGGTGGGGGGGGATGACCCTGGGGGCCCCCCGGGGAAAGGGGTTTTATGATTGGCTCAAAAAAATTAAAAAGGGCAAAAAGGGGGGAAAAGTTACCCCTTTCCCTCCCCCCCGGGGGGGGAACTCGGGGCGCGCTTTTTTTTTTTTTAAAAAACGAGGGGTGTGGGGGGTGATTCTGTGAGTTGCAAAAAGGGGTGGGGATGAGAAAAAGGGGTTTTAAGGGGGGGTTTTCAACAAAAAAAGCTTGGGGGGGAAAGGCGTGAGACCCCTCAAAAATTTTTTATTAAAAAAAAAGGGTTTCCCCCTTTTAAATTTTAAAAAATTTTTTTTTTTTTGGGTTCCCCCCTTTTCTCAAAAAAAGATTAAAAAAGGGGGTTCCCCCTTTCCCCCCGGGTTTAAAAAATTTTTCAAGATTTCTCCCCCCCCTTAAAAAAAGGGTTTGAGGGGGGCAAAATTGTGAAAAGTGATAAATTTATTTTCCCGGGGGTTATGCTTGTAGCTAAAACCCCCCTTTTTTTGAGAGGGGCTTTAACCCCGATGTTAGTTTTTTTTTGGGTTTTATCGGGGGGGAGAAGTTTTTAAAATTTGAAGTGTTTCATTTTAAAATAAGTGGTCTGGGGGAATTTTAAAAAAATTTTTCAAGGGGGGCCCTTAAAAAAAATTTTTTTTATTCATGTTGGTAAATGTCTCTTTTGGGGGGGGGGGGTTTACTGAGAACAAAAATTTTCCCACGCTCTTTAGGGGGGGGGGCCCTAAGGTTCGGGAAACCCCTTGAACTCCTTTTCCCCCCTCCTTTTGGGGGGGTAGAAGTTTGCCCCCCTTTTTCCCCTTTTTTCCCATTTTTTTTTTAAAACCCCTTTTAAAGGGGGGAAATTTTCATTAGTCCCATCTAATTCAAAAAGTTTAAAACAACAAAAAAAAAGCTGGGGGTACTCAGCCGCACTTTTTACGTTGAAAAATTTTCAAATCTCATTTTAGGAGGAAACAGAGTTTTTTGGTTTTTTCAACTCCCCCTCTAGGGAAAATTTGCGTGTTCATTTCCCCCAAATTAAAATTTCTCAATTCCAAACCCCGTTAGCGAAATTTGTACGCTGAAAAATTTTTTAAAAATCTCGGTTAGGATGTACAGAGAAAGGGTTTTTCAACTCCCTTCGCAAATGTGGGTTACTTTTCAATTCCAAATTAGTACTTTTGAATAATTTAAAATCTCGGTTGGGATGTACAGAGTATGGTTTTTCAATCTCCCCCCAAGGGCTAAGGGGTTCCTTCTTTTAATTTCCCCAAATTTTAGTACTTTGAATAATTTTCAAATCTCGGTTAGGAAAGTACAGAGTGTTTTTTTTTAAACTTTTCCCTCAAAGGGCAAATAGTTTTTCCTTCCTTAAAATTCCAAAATTATTCCCTCGAATGATTTTAAAAACTCCTTCATATACAAATGATGACACATAATAGTCAACTCATCCTTTATATTCAAAATTTTTTATAAAATTAAAGTAAAAAATTAATCCTTTTTGGGGTTAAAAATATTAGCTTCGATTTTTTTATATTTTTCCCCTCGCTCGGAACAGTAGGGAAAGGGTGCGAGTTTCCCCATACTGACGATTCGGGTTCGACCCCGCTTTTTTAAATTTTTTAAAAGGTTCGAATCTCAGTCATCCCGAAGGGAAGGAGCGGGGGTTTTTTCCCCCCCCCCCCCCCTTTTTTAAAAAGGTTCAAATCCCCCCCCCTTTTCAAATTTTAAAAAGGAAGGGTTTTAAATTTTCCACTTTACTCTACGTAAATGTGGGTTCGTTTCCCTCGACGCGACGATTCGGGTTAAAAACCCTCGCTTTATTAATTTTAAAAGGGTTTCGAATCTCAGTCGGGGCCGAATGAAGACGGGGGTTTCCCCCCCCCCCCCTTTTAAACAAGGTTCAAAATTCTCTTTTGGGTGGGAATAAAGAGATGGTTTTTTTTTCCAACTTACTTTTAACTTTAAATTGGGGGTTTCCCTTCCTGGGACGCTGACGTTTCCCGGGTTTCGCCCCTCGCTTTAAAAAATTTTAAAAGGGTTCAAATTCCCCAGTCAGGGCCGAATGAAGGCGGGGTTTTTTTTTCCCCCCTTTTACAAGGTTCAAAAATCTACTCTTGTGGGAATAAGAGATGGTTTTTTTTCCCTCTTCTCTACGAAAATGTGGGTTCGTTTCCATAGGGGCTGACAAAGTTCGGGTTTCGCCCCTTTCGTTTTTAGTTCCCATTTTTTTGGGAAACTTCGGAAAAAAACTTTTTTTTTTTTTTAAATTTTTACAAGGTTAAAAACCCTCGATTTTCACTTCCTCTTTTTTTTGACCCCCCCCTTTTTCCCAATTAGTACTCTGAATGTTTTTACACTCCCCTTTCAAGCAAAAAATGATGGAACATATGGACTACACCCCTTAACCTTTTAAAAATGTGTAAAAATCCTGAATTAAACAACTATACACAAAACACATACCACACATACACAAAAAAAATACAACACACCACACATACACACAAACACACACATAAAAAGGGACTTTACTTCAATGTTTGTATTTTCTTTAAAACTGTTTAATAGTTTGTCCCGTTTTTTTTGTTTTTATAGCCGTCTCAGAGCCGCTCAAAGAGATTCAAGAGCAAGCTGGTCAGAAATAAAGAGGAAAATAGGGAAAAGGAGAGATTTGGGTTTTTTTAGACTTTGTAAAACCCAGAATTAAAAAAAAAAAGTCGGGCCCCATTTAAAAAAAACGAGCTCGCTTGTCAAAAATCGTATCTCGGCAATAAGGAATAGGGTGTATACTCTCGATGACAAGACTCTAATTTTTTTTTATTTATTCATTTGTTTACGGGGCCGGTATTTTTACAATCTTTTAAACCCGGGCCTTTTTTTTTTCCAAAATTTTATTTTAATTTACAAAATTTTTAAAATATAAATTTTTCCTTTTTTAACTTTACAAAAATTTTTTTTGGGGGCTTTTAAACTTAAATGAAATTCAACAAACCCCTTAAAGCTCAATTTGATCCCCCCCGGGTATTTTTACCCCCCCGGTCCCCTCCCCCGCTGGGCCCTTCACAATGCCGGGTTTTTCCACCCCCGATTTCCCCAAAAGCGCTCAGCAAGTGGGCACCCCCCCTTAATAACCCCTGGGGAGGCGCCCTATCAGATTTGGGTTTGCCCCCCCTATTTTTTTCCCCTTGGGCAGCTTTTTTTCCTAATTACCCCTATCTATTTCCCCCCCGTCCCTAATTATTTTTAATTAATACAACTAACCCAAAAGCAAAATTTACAAAAACTTTTCTTTTTCCCCCATTACTGCCGGGGAACCCCAAACCCCCCAAGGGGGCTGCGGGGGCACCCCGCCTTTCCCTCTTGACTCTGGGGGCCCTCCCCAAAACCCCAACTTTTTTTTTCCCAAAAAGGGGGTTTGGGCCCTACGGTGCGGGAAACCCCCAGATTTCAAAATTTCATTCCACAAACTTTTTGTTCAAAACGCCCGGGGAAAACTGTTTTTTTGGGATCTCCAAGGGCATCCCCCGTTTTTCCTTTTTTCAACACTAAAGCGTACTGAAACCCAGTTCCCCGGGGCTCGCGTTGCCCCTTTCCCACCCCTTACACTTTTTTTTTTTCCCGGGAAAGGGAAATTTTTACAGTTACCCCTTTTTAGCAATCCTTTTTCCCCACTCACCCCCCCTGAGACCGCCCCTAGTGTCCGTTTTTCAGTCCCGCCCCCCCGTGTCGCTGTCATCTTCTTCGTCATTGTCAGTGTTTAAAGTCCCCCTCTTATTCGTCCCCCTTTCCTTTTTTAAGTCCGTTATGTAGGCTGTCTTTGCCCCTATCTGACGCTTCCAGTGCCCAATTTGGGTAAAAAAATTTCCAAAAGAAAGGGGTTTCCCCCATACTTTTGCCCACTAATTCCCCCGGGTCTCTCTTGGTAGTTCCTTCTTTCTTTATTTTAATGACACATCAAGCCCCCCCATGTTCAGGGGTTCCCCCCTCACCACCCTTTACAATTCCCCGTTTTTCAATCCAGCTTCCTTAGAGATGCCCGGGTACGGTCCCCTTTCCCCCCCATGAAAATGGCAAGCCCCCGGGGATGGCGGAGGGGGCTTATTCTTAGTCTTCAACCACATTTGGGAAAAAAATTGGGTTAAATCCTCCTACCTGTCCCCCCTTCTCTCCCCCAAGTCTCTGACTCCCCAACAGGACTATTTCCCCCTCTCCCAAAAATTTTCACTTTGTGTGTGGTGAAAAGGGGTCCCCTTCTCCAAATTTTTCTTTTTTTTCCGTTTCGCCAAAAGCTTTTTTTTCCCTTTTTAGGGGGTCAAAAGGCCAAAACACCCAGGGCCCCCATCAAAAGCATCCTTTTCTACAGTCCGGTAGGGTCCCCCTCCCGCCTCAATAAAATGTTCCCCTTCAGAAACCCGAATCGCCCTTTGCCGGAAATGGCATTGGGTTTGTTCCCGTGGACCCAGAGGGACGCCCCCTAGCTTTTACCAAAGGAGAGAAGGATCATTTGATGGAATTCCTTTTATCCGTTTTAGGCAGATAAAAAACCCCCTTGTCCCTGCTTATAATTTTATTCATCACCGAAAAAGTTTTCCCCATTACTCCCTCCATGGGGGGCTGTGAAGTTCCTCTTTTTTATTAGGGTTAATCCCAGGTTTTGACCGTTTTGGTTCTTCTTATTTGATTTGTCCCCAAATTTATGGTTTTGGGGCCCCCAGCCCAATTTTACCCAAAACAGCATGAAGGTGTCTTTGCCCGGGGGCCATTTTTTAAATTTTAAAAACTTTTACAAACCCGGGTTTTCAAGTTCTTCAAGCACCCGGTTACTTTTTTCCCCCTAAGTTCCTTTTTCGAGTACCCTTCATTTCTATTAGAAAAGGGCGTCTGCCCAAGGCAACCACAACCCCCTCCCCTTGGGATCCCCCCCAAAAAGTACAACACTGGGGTTCCCCGGGTGACATCCCAAAAAAAACGGGCCAAATACCCATCCCTGGGGAAATCCTTTTGTCAGTGCTTTGAACCTTAATTTTCCCGGGCATCTCAGGGGGGAGTATCCCATTAAAGGGGCAGTAGCCTTTAAAAAATCCCATAAAAAACTGCCCCGGGGCAATGAATCCCTCTTAAACTTCCCAAAAATCGCGGCCAACCCGGGTTTTTCAAAAAAGGCCCCGAGATGTCCCCCAAAAAAATTCCCCCAAAGACGTATTTAAAAAAATTTGGGCCCAAGGGCAATCAGTTCCATTGCTCTGCAGGGTTGCGTCCCTCTGTCGACCGGCCTCAAAACTTAAAGTTCAACTTTTAATTAATACTTGAAACAAGACGGCGCTCTTCGCAAAGGGAAGGAAAATAATGCTTTTCATTGAAACCCTAAAACCCCCCCCAGATTAAGACCTCGAACGTACTGATATTGGACCATTTACAAAATAGAGTACAAATCCAAAGGGCCCTTTTTAAAAACCCCTTTTACGAACTTTTTGGGGCAGGGGTTTTCTCAGTTTTTTGTTTTTTACCCCAGAGCCGCAAAGGGCTTTTCTATCAAAATTGAAAAGCATACGCCCCACGATTAAAAACTACCTTTTCACAATAAAAAATACCCATAAGGATCCTGTAACAGTTTCTCATTGCGTGCGGGATATTTACTAAAGACAAATTGAAAAAGAATCAAAAGCGGAAAAGGTTTGATAAAGGTAAAAAAAAAAGCCTTTATTTGCGAGTTTAGACCTTTTCCCACCGGAAAGGGAGAATTTAAAAAGGCTATTTCAAACCCTTTTCTTTTGATATATTTAACCCGATAAACTTTGGGGGAGATATATGAAAATTTAAAAGGTTTTTCCCGCCCTAGTCCCGATTGAGAGGGTTCGTTTTTAGAGACTCGGGGTGGATATACGACGGCAAAAGTTGGGAAAAAGAGGTAAAAATTTTTCGAAAAACCGGGTTTCCCCGATCGGGGGCTCATGTTTTAAATCCCTTTAAATTTTTAGCCCGACGAAAGCGCTGATAAAAGTTCAATCCCGAAGAAGGACTTTGGGGTTCCCCGTTTCCGTATTGGCGTGCCTCTTTGAGCCCCAGGGAAAAGCTCAGCGTTTTATCATCATGTCCTAATTTTCCCAGCGTTTGAATTAGATGGAATCCCGCTCCCGTTCGAAATGGATATAACGAAATGCTTCGAAAGGCTTTAAGATTATTTGTTTTAAAGGGGTACACTGCAAAAAACCCAAGGTAGGACTCTTATATGGACACTGCAGACAACCTTTAAAAAAAAATGATCGTTCCCGTAAAACGTCGCGCAAAGAGCGTGCTAGAATGTTTTATTTATTCATGATTAAAAAGTGGGTTTGGGGCGGGGAAAATTTTTCAAATTTTAGCGCGATCAAAAAACGTCTCGGTTAATAAACCCGGGAACTAAAACCCAACTCTTGCGTAGGGCGTAGGGATTTTTTTGACCGATGTTGACCTTTTTTGACTGAAAAATTAAAAATTTCCCAAAAAAATTTAAAAAAAACCCTTAAAAAAATTTTGGGGCGGTAAGGAGTACATTCCCCCAAGGGGAAATAAAATTCCTGGCGTTCCCCCACAGTATAAACAACAGGGAAAAAAAGGGTTTATCTGTACCTGACCTTTTGGGGAGTTTACTCGTACCTATAGAAAAGTGGATCCTTTAACCCCCGAAATTTTCTTTTACGAGAATGTGCAGAGTCGGGACGTATTCGTAGGCATTACACTAAATGCATTTTTGAAAGATAACTTCGGAGTAACCCTACTTACGGGGAAAAGGGTTGACAGATCAATTTGTTTAAGCTCTCGTAAAATACGGGAAAGCGCCGTAATGATTTTTTATAGTAAATGTAGTTCCAAAGGGGCGCCGCTAAAACCCGCTCAAAAAGAAGCTCATAATCGGGACCACCCTTGTAATATGTGAAAAAAACCCCACGCGAAAAAAATGAATCCGTGTTATGGATCATTGTCCCCTTTAAAAGGACTTTATCGTGGGGGGCAGTCCCCGCCCGGGGGTTTTAAAAATTTTTTCCCAAAAACCCTGTAAACCCGATTTTGGTAATTTCCCTAACGCCGGGGCTACGATAAAATTTTTTTCCCTTTTTGAATTCCTTGTCGAACCCTAGAGAAAATGATCCGTTCACAAAGGGGAAGGGGCGTTTTTGTAATCCAGGGAAAGTTAAATTATTGGAGAGGGCTATTGGGGCATTCAAAGTAAAACAAGAAGTATATTTGGACAGGGTTTTGAGGGATCACGTTAAAATTATAGTTTTGTTTCCCGCTTTCCCATGCACCTTCCCCAGAGGGAAAAGGTTTTCTTCCCCCGAACCTGAAACAACTTAAAATTACTGTAAGTGCATCCGGGGTTTAAAAGGGTTTTAAAAATAGTCCATCTTAAAAGGTTTTGTTCCCCCCTATGACTATATAATTCATTTTAGGGACTGAACGAGACTCAGTTACCCAGCAAAGATAAATTTTAAAAACGCGCTCGCGGATAGTCCCTTCTTCAGGGAAAGGGCTAGATCCAAAGCCGCGGTTTGGCGACTATTTGAATGAAGAATCTTTGGGACTATCGAAACCCCTTTCCTGTTTTCGGACGTAAACGCTATGGTGACGTCTTTTTAGAAAAATTTTGTGATTTTGTAAAGAAGGGGTATAGACCGATCCCGGGTGGGCTCTTAAAAGTCCCAAATCTCGCGTACCAAGCTCTATTGAGAATAAAAACCCCGGTACGGGGTTGATTAATAGAAAAGATTGGGGGATTTTAAAACAATTCTTGAGGGGGCTATTCCCAGGGGGGGTATTTTTCCCTAGCTAATCGTCACTCTGTAACGAATAACCCTTATAAAGAGCTCATTTGGGCCGTTTTTCCAAAAACCCGAAATCTTTCCCGTTTTTCTAGAGTTTAATGGACTCTATTCATTTAGTTGGGGAAACTCGTTACCTTAAAGGGGGGTTTCCCGGTGGCTTTTTAAAAATTTTGGGAAAATTTCTCGTTTGGGGTGCTAAAAATAAGGGGGGGACGAAAGCGGAGACGGGGTATATTTGCAGGGGATCTTGAAAAAATCCCCGAGAGGTAACGATGCTAATTCTTACTTTCCGTTCTAATTTCCCGTTAAAAGGGGTTCCCCCCCTAGGGAAGCATGAAAAAAATTTTTTTAAAAAAAGGGAAAATTTTGTGATAAGATAGGTACGGTCATTCACTAAGTCATCTAAAAAATTTTGTTTTTGTGAATTTTTTGAAAAGAGGGGGGTTTTTCACCGGGGGTTTTCCCGTTTTTAGGCAATTCCATGGGTGGATCCGTATGTCAAGATGAACGCCGAAAAGGGGTAAAGAAAGCAATTTAGTTTGAAAAAATGTTTTTCAAACTGATGAACAATTCCCCATTCGGTATCTTATATCTAAAGAAAAGGCCAAAAGTAAAGATAAAGATTTAAATACCCGGTTAAAGGGAAAGGGGAAAATTTTTTGGGGTAAAACCCCAACCATTTTCCAAAAAATTTAAAAAACCCCAAGAAACGTGTCCAGAAAACCTGGTCATCATTGGATGGAACCCAGGAGATTTACTTTGATTGCCGATTTATTTCGGGTTTGAAATTTTTGGGAAAACTCGAAAATTGGGCATGTACGGTCTACATTACCAGGGATGGGTTTCCCGCCCTTCCCCCCGGTACGTTAAAACTCCCAAAATACAGATAAAAGACTCACTTCTCTACTTTCAAAGACTTTGGGAAGCGTACCAGCAAATTATCCCCTTAGAAAAGACTACCTGGAAAACCCCCACTTACGGAAAAAGGGCAATGTTTTACGGCATGCCCCTAGTAAAAAAAAGGATTTTCTCGGGAAACTAAAAAAACTGTAGCATCCAAAAAGGGGGAATGCCAAAAAAAACATAGAATAATATAAAAACAAAAAATGGGGGGGGGGGGGGGGTTTAAAACCCCGGCGAGTGCCCGGGGTTTTTTAGGTTTTCAAAAAGTTTAACACAAAAATTTTCATCCCACATCTCGCAACCCTCGAAAGTTTTGGATATTTTTTAAATGTGACCCCTTTTCAAACCCGACAGCAAAAAGGGCTGCAGCCTTCCTAAAGTTCATACTAAACCAAAATATTAGACGAATTTCCTTGGGAATGATGGGGCATATATCAGAAAGATAAAAAAACAAGTCAAGAAAGGTCGATATTTATTTAGCAACGCCCAATAGTTGTTTAACAGTTTGATTCAGAGTATACAATATAATATAGGTAAACAACATTATGACTCGAAACCAATGAAAATTTTCCATAGAAAGTTAACATTTGTTTTTTTAACATGCGTATAGTGGTACGCAGACTAATAAAGACTTTTTAAACATAGTCACATGGTATTACATAAAAATTAACTCAATGAAGTTAACCATAACTCTATCTTAAAGAGGCGCCCTTCTAGTAAAACTACATTATTAAATATTTTATATTTTTAATATCAAATATTGTTTCCTATTTTCAATATCAAAAGTTCGCTCAGAATAAAAGGAGCTTAGCAAATACACAAAATTATTACATATTTTATATTTTTAATATCAAATTTTTGTTTCCTTTTTTAGTTTTAAAAATATTCGCTCTGAAAAAAAAAAAGGGTTTAAAGAAAATAAACAACAAACACTCTTAACTCGCATTGAAAAAGAAATCCCTAAAGGGATTAGCGAAATTAAAAATAGATAAAAATTTAAATATCAAATATTCCCAAATTGCGCATTTTATAATTCTAATTTATCAGTAGCAATCCTTTTTTAAAAAATTTAAACCGACAAACCAAAAAAAATGGTTTCAGTGAAATTTTTAAAATTTTCCCCTAAATACATTAGACCATAACCATGGGAAACTATCGAAATTTAAAAATGACTTTATTTATTGGTAAAGCGCCCATGACCTCGTTATAAAAAAAAAAATAAGGAAACTTCCAACCATAAGATATAAAGTTAGATTTAATTTTAAATTTTTGGGCCCAAAAAAATTAATTTTTGGGAAAATATCAAAAGTTTTTAAAAAAAAAAATTATAATCCAAGACAGAATTTGATCTACATTTTGGGGTCCCCAAAAAAACCCGGGAGTTTATTTTCCCCCTCCCATGGACACGGGCCCCCAAAATTGTCTTTAATCAAATAAGAAACCCAGAATAAACAAAACTCAGTAGGGGGGAGAAAGGAAAAAGGGGGGGGGATGCATTCTGGACTTAAATGGAACAATAGCAAGAAATGCGAGTTCCCTTTAAACCCTTTCTCGGGGACGGAACTTTACTTTTGCATGTCCCAACCCCAGCCCAGGGGTCGGCTGAATTTTGTCAGTCATTACAGATCTTGTGTCTTGTTCCCCCCGGGCCCAGTGAAACTCGTCCAAAGGGGTTTTGACCCGTTTTTCCCCCAGGCCTAGTCACAGGCGAATGCAGTAAGTCTCTTCTATTTGTTTTTTTTTAGCGTCCCCCATAAAACGTCCAATCTACAAGACAGACTCGAGGTGGGAATCATCCCCGGGATTTCCCATGGGGTTTTTAGGGCCAAAACCCTCTTTTCCATTCACGGTGCAAAGGAATGGGAAACCTCAAGGCAAAAGGGGTGTAAAGAGTCCCGCGTTAAGAACGCTCTCGTTAGGGGACAAATCGAAAATTGTTTGACCAATAGAGGGTTATTTCATGAGAGAGGCTCGTTCAATAAGAGTTTGAAAGGACCCAAACCCCTACACCCCCAAAAATTCAATCGGGTTGCGCTATGCTCTACGACGGGCAAAATTTTTAATAGCTGGCTCAGTTTTAAAAAATTACCTTGGGCATTACTTTTATAAGTGAGCAACCATCAAATTACTTCCCCCAAAAGACTTTGATTGAACTGGAAAAAGTCATCTCTAAGTGCAAATGTGTTTGTGATTTTAATTTCAGTGCTTCTGTATTCAAGTTTTACAACTTTATCCAGTACATTTAATATCAAAGTGAGCAGGGATTTTACTTCCCCCTAAGAGACGTTTGAAACTAACCCTCCATGTCTCTATAAATGGGAAGTGAATAATTAATGTCAATGTATAAGAACTATACCTTAAACCAAATAAAAAAAGTTATTTCTTTTAAAAAAACTTAAAAAAATATTCATTTCTTTAAAATTAACCGAAGAAGAAAAAAATACCCAATTTAGTATGGGAAACGGGTTTTTTAAAAAAAGTATATAATTATATTTTATTAAATAGAGTTTTCCGGGGTGTGCATTTTGTGTGTGATGGTATTTTTAAATTTTTTTCCCCGCCCCTCCCTCTCCTCTTTGAAACTTTTCATATTTGTTCGATTCTCAATAAATTTTAAATTTAAAAAAAAGGGATGGGAAAAACATTTTTTTTTAAACCCTTTTACCTAGTAAAAAAAAAAAGTCCCTATTTGGAATGGGGTTTGGGGACACCTCATCATGCGTAAAAAGATGCGCAATTGTTTGAAAAGGGACCCAAAAAATAAAATTTAAAAAAAACGGGGTTAGAAAAATTTTTTCTTAACCCTTTGAAACCCAGTAAATAATAAAAACCAAAGGTTCAAGAAATTAAAACCTCGTCATGTAAAATGGGTGGGAAAATAATTAAAACCCCCAAATCCTCCCTTTTCCCTTTTTTGTTTATTTAAATAGGAAAAACTTTTTAAAACCTTTTAAACCTTTGTAAAAAAATAAAGTTTTTATTTGGAATGGTATGGGCACACTCCCCACCCGCGCAAAAAAATGGGGCAAAAAGTTTTGAAAAGTACCTAAAATAAAAAATTTAAAAAAAAAAGGTAAGGGAAAACATTTTTTTTTTTCCTTTAACCTAGTAAAATAATAAAAATTAAAATTTTGGGAAAGGATGGGTAAAACTCTCGCCATGTGCAAAATTTTTGGGAAAAGATGGGGCAATGTTTTTGAATAGTTCCCTATAATAAAATTTAAAAAAAAAAAGGGGTTGGAAAACATTTTTTACCTTTTAAACCTTTGTAAAAAAATAAAACCATATTTTGGGGTGGTATGGGGCCGGAAAATATTTACAAATCTCATCATGGACAAATGATGGAGCAATTTTTTTTTTAATTTCATCCCTCCCCACCCCTTTCCCCTTTTTGCTTATTTTTAAAAAAAGTTTTGATAGTGTAAAAGGGAAAACAAAAGAAAAAGTTATATATATAATATATAGAACAAGCACCTTTATCACACAGATTATTCTGTAATTATTTTAAAAAAAAAGTCGGAAAATCCGTTTTGTCTTTTTAAAGATAATAAGACAATGATGACTAAAATTATTTATTCCTTATATTAAATATAGCGATAATGCTGCACTCTCTAGTTACCTCGGAATGAGTTAAGATAAGTGCTGCTCTCCTAGGTAAACATGGATTGAGTTGAGCTAGTTTATTCTGTTTCTTCTTGCCAAACTATCACACAAGTGGTACCGCAATTAAATGGAAACAATACAAGATTCTCTGGGTATAAAGCAAATATTCCTGGTTGGATACAATTCAGACATTTTTATTTGTGGTGCTCGTTTAAGAAAATGTCTGAAATGGCTACCATTCAGAATGGATACAGTCAGGATTTTGTGTATATTATGAAACTGATACAAATCAGACATTTGTTATTTGTAATGCGTGTTAAGAAAATGTCTGAATGGCTACCATTCAGAAATGGATACAATTCAGGATTTTGTAGATTATAATGCAAATAAATTACAGTGGATACAAATCAGGATTTTTGTTAAAGTCGTTTTAATTTAAAAAACTGTCTGAAGCTACCTATTCAGAATGGATTACATTCAGGACTTTTGTGGTTTATAATGATAATGGATACAAATCATACTTTTTATTTGTGGTGCTTGTTTAAGAAATGTCTGAATGGCTACAATTCAGTCGTCTCTATATTTCTATGGTCTTTTATTTGGGCAGTTTAGAGCAATATCTCTTTTTTTTACACCACCCCCTGGCCTCACCCCCTTCGTCTAAGATCTACAGCTCTGGGAAGAAAGGTGAAGGGGTATTCGATAATATAAATAATGTCTTTAAATCTACAACCTCACCTTTCCACACACAAATAACATTCCCCGCCGCTGCTTATAATATTTCATAAGTGTACATAAACAAAAACTAAAAATACATTTTGTTACATTAAACATGTAATAATGATGTTGCAATATTTATTAGTTTGCAACTATTACACAATAGTTCGTTTTAATTAGGGAAGTATCAATCTTATAATGACATCTAATATTGCCTTAACATCATTTTGTAAAGACGCTTCGATTTTGAGTTTCCGCCAAAACTTTCCATACTTATGTGGTAATTAATTAAAGTTGTGCTAATTTTATGGATTTTCACTTTAATATTTGGACATTTTAAGGTTTTATTATTAAATAAACATTCCTTATATAATTTATTTAGTTATAAATGTATAAGTATTAACGTGTAAAATTCAATTTTCTCCATATTAAATAATTGTAAGCTCTGACGTAATACCCCCACAATGGCATATTGTGGATATTCATTACTTATATCAATGTCATTCTACCCCAGAACTACTCAGAGTGCTCTTCTCTATAAATTCAATTGTTTATTGCAATTATAGCTTACGCATAGCAATATAAATCTTTGTAGTATCTTTTCGGAGCACCATAAAAGATGTCAATTTGTGATAGTGAGCAAGAAATTCAGTTAAATTAATTATTAAACCAAAATGAGCAAAGGATGTTTCGGTGGATTTTGCGGAGGGCTAGGCCGGCGTGTCCGTGGAGCGTTTCGCAGTATCCGGGCGCGCCTGGTTCGCCGAAATTTACGCAACGGTAAGTCACAAAGTTGCATCAATAAGATATTTGATTTTCTTCATCAAATTGTTGATACACATATAATATTAGCTGTACTTACATTAACATCACGTTGTTACAAATTCAATGTTATCTGAACATAGTATAATCAAAAATAGTTTAAACAGACACAAATCATTCTATTTATTTAAATTATATTAATTGTACAATTAAATTTTATTTAGTTTATTTGAATTAAATGCAAAGGTTATTGTCTAGAAAGATTTCACAATTAAGAAAAGTTTCCAGATTAATAAGTAAAGAGATACTTTATTATCTCAAATAAATAATTAGAAATGAAATAGACGTATAAACACTTAAATGTGGCAGTACTCGAAAGTAATTAAATAATTTGTTTTTTTAAGACAGACTGTGCTGTCAGATATGTCTAAAGCTAAGTACATATACGACAAATAATAATGTACAAAATGCTATGCATGAAAGTGTATAATATTATAGCCACATCGATAGCTTAAAATAACACAAACAATTTTGTTTGTATTTACAATACCATGACGTTATTACTTATCATAAAATGTTGTTTGTATTTACGTTAGCATTAGTTTTTACAACACACAAACAGTGTTGTCTGTATTTACATTAACATCAGTTGTTACTACACAAAAACAATGTTGTCTTTATTTACATTATCATAAGTTGTTACTACTCACACAATGTTGTCTGTATTTACATTACCATAAGTTGTTACTACTCACATAATGTTGTCTTTATTTACATTATCATAAGTTGTTACTACTCACACAATGTTGTCTTTATTTACATTACCATAAGTTGTTACTACTCACATAATGTTGTCTTTATTTACATTATCATAAGTTGTTACTACTCACACAATGTTGTCTTTATTTACATTACCATAAGTTGTTACTACTCACACAATGTTGTCTTTATTTACATTACCATAAGTTGTTACTACTCACATAATGTTGTCTTTATTTACATTATCATAAGTTGTTACTACTCACACAATGTTGTCTGTATTTACATGATCATAAGTTGTTACTAGACATACAATGTTGTCTTTATTTACATTACCATAAGTTGTTACTACTCACACAATGTTGTCTTTATTTACATTACCATAAGTTGTTACTACTCACATAATGTTGTCTTTATTTACATTATCATAAGTTGTTACTACTCACACAATGTTGTCTTTATTTACATTACCATAAGTTGTTACTACTCACACAATGTTGTCTTTATTTACATTACCATAAGTTGTTACTACTCACATAATGTTGTCTTTATTTACATTATCATAAGTTGTTACTACTCACACAATGTTGTCTGTATTTACATTATCATAAGTTGTTACTAGACATACAATGTTGTCTGTATTTACATTACCATAAAGTTGTTACTAAACATGTACGCAACTATAATGTGAGAGATTACCCCAAAGTGAATTCGTTCTCTTCTATATTGAGGCCCAAAGTGAATTCGTTCTCTTCTATATTGAGGATGAAGTTTTACGCACCCTTATTTTTAATAGAAAAACCAGTCACATGTCATTCCTACCTCGACATGCCTACTTTTGGCCTCTGCCTCTATTTGAAGAAGATTCAAACGCATTCATCTTCCTTCAAGATGGGGCACCGCCTCACTTCCACTTGGCTGTACTTGAACAAACAAACATATCTCTGGGAGCTGGCTTGGTCGTGACCTTGCCGACGGTGTGTCGTGGGGCAGATAGCCAACTCAATCACCGGACTGAGCCCCATACGATTTCTTGATGTTGGGTTATGTGAAAGACAAAATATTTGTCACACCTCTGCCACGATCTTGCTGGAGCTGAGGCAGAGAATCACAGCCATCGTTGAGTCCGTCACCGCCGATACACTAAACAAAGTGTTCGAAGCGTTTTCAGCCGTGTTAATTGAGGAGCACATATTGAGTCATTTTGAATTACGAAAAAAGCTTCCAGCGTTACTGTATCGACTGGAAAATGTTTCCAGTTAACCGGGTGCACCTTTCCGTTCTTATAACTTTTCCAAAGTGTAAATATCATTTGTGCTCACCTATATATAGTTCTTAGCTATTAAGAGCATTGTTTTATTTTTAAATTATTTGCTATATCGATCATGTTTGAATATATGTTATATATATGTATAATTACATATGAATGTGTGGGTGCCTTAATGTTTGTTTTTGTTTGTTTTCCCTCGCCCTACTATATTTAGTTCTAATTTCCTCATTTATTTTATTTTAATAATTTCATTAATATTCAATTATGTATGTTGGTTATATATATATATATATATATATATATATATATATATATATATATTTGTATTTCTATTATAAATCAGTTTTTATTAGGCCTACTTAATTATTAAATGTCCATTCTTTATTATTAAGGGATTAAGTGTTAGAAAAGGCACTGGTCTTAAAGTAATGCATACCGTCACAGTAAGCTTACAGGGTAAGGCGTTGGACTATGGTGGTGTACAAGCTATAATAAAAAAAATTCAAAACTCAGATCAGTAACTTGCGAAAGGTTGAGGAATGGTCTAATGTGATGTGAGAGGCTAAAAAGTTCTTAAAAATCATTATGTCCATGGTTTAGCTCCAAAAAGAGTTAGAAGAAGAAAAATACTTAATGATTAATTGTGTATAGATGAACCTATTAATGAGATAAATAAAAAATAGAATCGTATTTAAGTTTCTTGAAGATAGACTTTCTGACCATAGCATAGACATGGTAAAAGAAATGAGTTATTTTACATATACAAGAGTTTTAGAAACTTCGCAAATAATGTTTCCCCTGAAAACCTAGAATGCCTTTGTGCGTTTTACGATTGGAACCACACTATTGTAAGTGAAGAGTTAAACACATTCAATGAAATGTATTTTGCCAATCACTCAAGCATATTAATTGATAATTTGTTCCTCGTAAATGTGAGAAATCAGAAGACACAGCTCAGATAAAGGATCATGTTGAAAGGAAACCAAGTGTGGACGTTGATGATGTGTCTGAAAGTGAAATATAAAATGAACCTTAACAGATTAAGAGTTTCTGTGTGACAAAAGTTTTTTTAAACCTTATGGGTGCTTGATTAGTTTTTCAGCCTTCAATAGATTGAAAGTTGTCAATACAACCTTGCTATCTTTGGCCATAACCAGTTGTTCGGATGAAAGAGCTATGAGCCGAGTTAGAATAATAATAAACAGGCTCACGTCTGCGATGGGAGATGCATGGCTTTCGAACCTTATGGTTCTAGCTTCAGAGAAAGACTTGTTAAAGTCAATTCTTAATGAAGAAATAATTGATGCTTTTTCTTTAACGTCATCGCAAAGGAAGATGTTGCTGTGCCAAATATAAGCAAAAGAAATAGGACTTCATTAAACCATTATTGATTTTATTTTTTATTCCTTACAAGACATTGTATTCACCATTTTTCCAATATGGCAGCCGTAAATGGGATGGATCAGGAGGGGTTAGCCTTTTTTTCGTGCAGATCTTGACTAAAATAATCATTTATAATACCATTTTATTCTGGGACAAAATTAAAAGCTACCAGCCTAGATAGAATAAGGAGAATGGATTATAGGGCGTGTACACTGGTTGATAGGATGTTGATACTGGTTGATGAGGAGACTAGTTGATAGGATGTGAATACGGGTTAATATAGAGAAAGGTTGATGGGAATTTAATACCGTTTGATGAATATACTGGTTGGTAGGGTACGAATACTGTTAGCTAAGTTGTTTTGTCTGGTAGATAAGATGTGGAGTAAAGCTGAGGGACAGTTGATAATACTTTGTTTTGCTATTTAGATGGAAACTTTTGTTTCTTTTGATATATGAACTATTAGATCATTTATTATATTTGACCATTATTTCTGCAGCAAAGAATTTTTTCTTGGAAAACACACGTGGTTTTTGTATGGAATGCATACCTTTCTTAAACCTGAATTTACTGTTTTCAAATGTCATACTTTCAGAAGTGAATAATAAATCTTGTTGGGGTTTAATTATTTGTTATGATCATGTGAGTATGTAAACCCACTCAAGATCCAATAACCGTAATATTTATTGGGGTTTATTTAAAACACGTTTAGAATTTGTGTGTAATTATAGTATAAATATTGAGTATCGTTTATTGTCTTTAATAAGAAATCATTATAGTTAGGCAATTTTGAATGAATTGGTTATTCAAATCTTTTCAATTGAGCTAAGTATAGAAGTACTTAGTAGCAATTTTTTTACAATAAGTTCTCCAAAGACCACCAATCAAATAGTTCTGTTCATATTATTCTAAATATCAGCAAAACTATTAAACGTTTTTCTATCCAACTCTTAGCCTTTTTTTTTATAAAACCATTAGTTGTAAAAGTAAGCTTTATACTTTATCATTGCTTAAATAGTTTTTCCTACTCAATATAATATTGTTCTTGTGATGGTTTGTTGCAGTTGATGGTGAGCGACAAGGGGGCACCCCTAACACCGCTGGGTGCCCGGACGATGGGATGGCATCGTCCAAACAACCTGTTCGACATGAACAATTTTTTCCAGGGGAAATGACGGCCGCCACCAGTGTACAAAAGGACAAGAGAAAACATAAACGGAATGGTAAGTATAGGTCAGAAAGTCAGTCACCTTCCCTATCAAGACAAGAAGACCCATCTGAGAGAACATCGTTAAGTCAGCCACCTTCCGGATTAAGCCAACAAGACCCTTCTTCTCTTTAACTGGTAGCGTCATCATCAGGAACAACTCTCCTTCATGGTAACATTGTAAGATCGTCCAGTCGGTCCAGTCCACCTTCCGTGTCAGGTCAACAAGGTTCTTCCTTCAGTACGGAGCATTCCAAGTCCATGATGTTAACTCAAGAAGCTGTTGCCCACATGCAGAAAACATCTGTATTCGATGAGAAGACTCGTTATCTTTTAATGAAGGCGTGTGAGTATTACAAGATAGAACAATTGGTAAGTAAATCCAATAGGGAGTCAGCCACCTTCAGGGAGTCAGCCACCTCCAGGGAGTCAGTCACCTTCAGTCAGTCAGCCACCTCCAGGGAGTCAGCCACCTCCAGTCAGTCAGACACTTCCAGGAAAGCAGCCTCTTCTTCTAGAAATACAACTCAAGAGAATGGTAGAGACGCATTGGTAAGTCGTTCATCTGGGTTTGTTGAGGATTCGTTCATCTCATCTTACGATGAGCAGCTCTCATCACGCTCGTATACAATGGTGAGACGGTGCCTTCAATCTTCACCAATGGATAGGAGCCTGATGAGATTAATTGAATTTAGATCTCCATCAATTTTGTGGAACTTAATTCATATGTGTAGGCGCTGCCCATATTTATTTAAACATATTCCATATAGATTGTTTATTAAAGGAATTAATCCATCAATCATCAAGAGTCATTAAGCAAGAGCAAGTCCTAGATATCCTCTCCACTCAGCTGTAACCATCCTTATAGGCCAGACTTTATTAGCGCTATCGTAAATACAGGTAACCAGGCAGGTATCTAGTTTAAATAAATAAGGACCGTGTCAAGATAAAAACTCAGAATTGATAAAAAAAAATGTCAGGTTACATAAGGAAATTTTGTAATATCTTAAAATAAATAAATATTATGCGTAGGAATAAATAAGAACAAATAGGAATCAATAAGGTGGCACATTTACGAATAAATACAGATTGAGTCGAAATAAATATTAAGAATTAAGTCGATATAATAAATTATTGTATCGGGATGAATAAGAAACTTTTCGGATTAGTTTAGAATTTAAGTAAAATAAATAAATAGTTTGAATTGATTAGAATTAATAATGAACTCATCGGTTAATTATGAAAAAAGTCAGAATAAATAAGGAACTAAAGGAAATAAAAAGGAATAAATTCTGCATAAATAAATAACGAGGCGGAATAAATAAAGAGGATTAAGTTAAAATAAAAAATATCGAGTCAGAAATGATTAGGAATAAAAAATATTAAATGATTATTTTAAAAAAAAAGTTTATATTAATAAGGATAGAGTTATAAATAATAAAGGCTCATCAGAATAATTTAAAGAACAACACAAATTAATAAAAAACTAGTCACAATAAATTAGTAATGATTAAAAATAAATACGACAAAGTCAGAAAAAATATGGAACGGGTCGTAGGAAGCTAGTCATAATATTTATAAAGAAAGGATTTGGAATTAATAAAGAGTGAGTCAAAATACGCAAGGAACTAGTTAGTATAAATAAATAACTTTTCATAATAAATTAGGAATGAGTCGAGATAATTTTGTAAAAGTCAGATTATATAAGGAATGAGTTGTAAAAGTAATTATCAGGTCAGAATAAATAGGGAACTTATAGAAATGATTAAGTATAGAGTCAGAATAAATAAACAACCAGTAGGAATGAAAAAGTATCAAGTAATAATAATCAATATGTTATGAGTCAGTATAAATAGCCAATGAATAGGAATAAATAATAAGGAACATTTTTGAAAATAAAGAACGAGCTGCAATAAATAATTATGATTGAGTCAGAATAACCAAAAGAAAAGATCGGAATGAATAGTGAAAGATTCAGAATAATATATTCAAATAGTCTGAATAAATAATAAGAAGGAATGAGCTGGAATAAATAAATACTTTTTAGGAACAGATATGAAATAATAAAAATGATTACAAGTCTGAATAAATAAGGAAATATTAGGAATAAATACTGAACAAGCGAGGGTGTGGAAAGCTAGTTTTTCTAGGGGTCCACTATAAAATCTTATACCTTTGGCTTATAATAATGTTTATACATATTATTTTTATAAATATTTTTACTATGGGGTACATCAAATTCCCGGGAGGGCGTGGAGCCCTCCCTGCTTCCCTTCCCGACCAAGGCCTTTCTATGCCCTTACTAGTTATCATTTAAAACATTGACTAGATATCAAATTTTAACAAAAACGTTAAAGACATTTTCAAAATATTTTGAATTAAAGCGATAACAATCATAGGGCCTATGTAAACTAGTCCTTTGCCATGAACCATTAAAAAAAAGAACACATTTGTATTTATAATGTAATATACTCCTATGATATAGATTTATTTTAATCACAGACATTATAGAGTACAGTCCAATTTTGAAATGTAAGTCGATGTTAAACTACCCTAAGATAATTTTATCCTTAAAAATAGAAATAAATTTTTATTTGTCATTTAAACTAAACTGCAGACATTCGTTTTAAAGCAAATTGTAAGAGATTTTTTTCGAGAATTTCCAATTTTATGAATAGTGATTAATAAACAACCCTTACTCTAAAAGATAGAAATACAATACAATAAACGGCTGAACGTATCTCCACATAATATATAAATCTCAAGATTGATAAAAATCCGTCAAACCATTTTGGTTGTGGTACCAGGTACAGACACACACACTGGGATACAGACAGAATTATATAGATAAACATTTTGTGGTTCGGAGGTAAATTAAGTGTCAATATTTGACATAATCTCAAGGTCACATTTATTAACGATTACAAAATTTTCTATTTTAATGAGAAATTAAAAATTAGAATTAGGAGAAAGCAATGATATATAATTAAGTACCCATATATGAATGCGGAGCTTGGGGTATGAGTGATTATAGATATGGAAATGAGCCGTATCCCAATCATAATCGAATGTATTAACAAATGATTCCTGGGCTTGGGCTCGTTTCCCTTGTCCAGGTCTCATTTTTAATTTTATTAAATTATAAGTTGTTAAGTTTAAAATGATTAGATAAAGAGTGTTGTAAACAAAGCTATATTATAATATTAATGATATCTTAAAACGTACACATAAAGGGAATTCAATATTGTTGATACAAGTAACTTTGACATTATTGTTACCTGCTCCAGTGAGCATATGGTCAAAATCATGAGTCTTCGTTGCCGGTGATGAGAATGTTAAAGGCTTGAACCCCGGCTGAGTGTATTGAGGGTAGTTTTCCCTAAATTGTTGCCTACTCTCCCCTATACAAATGCTCGTACATTTCCTCTACATTCTACTTTTATCATTCCTAGAACAATACCATAATTAGTAGCCCCCTAGAGCCGGTCAGATGACTACCGGATAAATATTGATATTGCTAAATTTAGCGAATATTATAGAAATATTATCAGACAATTTAATGTTTTACATGTCTTATGAAGTGGATTTACCTGCCAGATAGCTATCTGTAAGATAATATATTTTTATTCAGAACATGCAAGGTTGGTACTGTTTTTATTGGTGTGACCTGCTGATAGCACTAAAACCTAGCGAGTGGTGACAACGCTCAACATTTGTTAAATAATGGCGGTTAAACGAGTGGGAGGAAACATATGGCATCACGTGGGTGCAGAAGCTAAGATGTCTGCCAAAATGTGGGCAATAGTTGGGTACAACGTTTACAAAATTTCATTTATTGTACTCACATTTTGATAATTTGTTCTTATATAAATATAACTCTACAAATAGCTTGTCAGTTTATATAAAAGTAGGAATTAATGTTCTAACTTTATATAGTTAGAAACCAGGCCTGTGTTAACTAAACACGTAAACCAAGATTTAAAACTAAAAACAGATTCTGATAGGCGAAACTTCATTAAAAACAACGAGTCACTATGACAACAACCATTTTATATTTCAGATTAAATGTATCTGGTACTTAAACATTCCGATAAGAATGTGATGGATAAATATATTTTATCAGGAAGATAAATGCTATCTGGCAGTCCATCAGTTAAAAATATTTATCTAGCAGATTAATATTTATCCAGGATTAATAAAACCGGCCCATATAAGTTTAAGTGTGCAGAGGAAAGCACCTATTCTGGTGACATAAGCATACAGGACAGTATTGCATGATGCTGTTGTGGTACTGGGAGGTGTCATCCCGGTTGACAATTGCATTCAGAAGGGAATTTTAAGAAGATCTGATTAATTGATAGGTGCTAATGAGAAGTTTTAGAACTATGCTAATATGAGAGCCTGAGTAACCTCAAAGGAAGAGAATCTTTTGAGTATTTCCCATCTTTTTAAACAAGACTATAAAAATATAAAATGATTGGCAACCATTATGATACTCTTTTTCTAGTGGCCAAGGAAATTTTCCGTTAAAGTTATACGTGTTTAAATGATGTTGAGAACAATATTGTGGACAGCATTGCAGAAACCTTTTACCACATCATGCACTAAAGTGAGAATTATGAAGACCAAAGGATCGTATAGTTAGGAAAATATAAGATCGTGGTCTTGTGTGGAGAAGGGAAAGTGTTTTGGGCACAATTGAGATTTTAAAAGCATTTGTGAAGACGGGTGCAAGGATTAAGAAAATAAGAGATACAGAAGGAGAAGACTCGGAAATGGTATGATACAGAAGATGTAGAAGCAGAGTACTAGAATAAATAGACTACTGAATGAGAACTAAAGTGAGGAAGAGATTGGATTGGAATGGTGAAAGTCAGATGAACAAGAAGAAATTTAGAATCTTTAATTAGGGTTAAAACAAGAAGGAGAATAAGAGGAAGAAAACTTAGAGGTTAGAAGTCCCTTATTAAAGATGAAGACAAGCAGGAGTAGCAGCTAAAAGCATTAGGCTTGAAGCGCTAGGGGAATGGAGGAGGGCCTGTGGCCTACGGCCCTAAAATATTTATAGGTGTTGTCTGCAAGAAGAATAGACTATCGCCTTTATGTGCGCTCTCATTATATAGTTCACGTGGCAGGGTGGTGTGAGTGGATAGCCCCCTTGGCTATGTTCCGGGAAGGTCAACATATATAGACCAAGTATTTTAAAAAAACTGCTATGGATTTGGAACACTTGTCTACGAGATTCCGAGGATGTCGGACGCGTCTGCTGTTCATGGAGAAGACTACGAGACAAAGACAGACACCAACAAGAAAGAGAGACTTTCAACAATAGTGACTGTAGTGATACACAACTATAAAAAGATATCCGAGATTGCCAAAGACACTGAAACCTCCACAGGAGTAAATAAATTGAAGACGGACTGAAGATCCAAACCACCTTGACTCACGACTTCAGACTGGTTCAAGTCCTACTAAAGGAAATGAACCAGGAGTTATACAGCTACTCACTACCCCGCGACAAGCCGGAGAAAGTAGTAATAAAGGGACTGCCACCAAACATGGTCCTAGAGGACATAAAAGCCGAAAGGCAGAAGTGACCAAAATCACTCAGACTGTGACACTACCAACAATTTTGGTCTCACTTGCTAAGACCGTAGCTGACACCACCATACTTGGAGTTAGTTTCTTAAATCAGATGATAATTAGGGTAGAGCACTTCATCCCTCCCTGAAACACGTTTATGCAATGCCACAAGTGTCAGCGTCATGGGCACACAAATAACAACTTTTCGAAAATGCACAGATGCGTGGAGTGTCTCAGAGCACACCTCACACCAAACTGCCCCAAGAAAGACAATACGACACTGGCAAGATGGATTAATTGCAAGGGCCCACAGACGGCCAACTATAGCAAATGCCCAGTATATTTGCAACAGCTGTAGGCCAAAATTAATCAACTCAAAACATGACAGACTTGACCCACACGTACAGCGCCCCCACCTACCACGGGAATAACCACTCTTCTATCCCACGCACCCGTCAATCTGTCCCTTAGACCAACCAACTACTCCCGGGCCCATCAGCTAAACAAACCGCAGAGGCCGCCTCCATCTACCGCTCCTCTACCGATGTTAAGGTGAGGCGCAAGAGACAGCCACAGTAAGAAAACACCACTTCCCCACTCTCAGACTTAAAAGAACTAATCAACATGCTCAATGACCTAAACATTGCCAGAATAATAACATACTTCAGACTATACCTCACTAGACTTAGAGAGGTGACCGACAAAACAGAAAAACTTATTATACTGCTAGAGGGAGTGACTGAATACTTCTCGACCGGCTATGACTAACACAAACTTGATGGTGACGAAGGAATGCTTTTTGATTTTATATGGAACGCGAACGGGATACTTACACAGCATAAAGAACAAGAAGATATTTTTAAAGATTATTTAATAGATATTGCCCTAATAAATAAATAAATATACCCATCATCCCTTATAATTGTGTAGTATGGAACTAAGCATCCAAAACAAACACTTGTAAGCTTCAGGTATCACAAAACTAAATAATATGAACACTCACTGGAGTAGTCAGACGCACTAGAATAACCGACCTGCCCACGATGACAAACCACCACCAACTACAGGAAATCTACCAGGACAGAAACAAGAATTTCTACGACCAGACTGAAACACTCGAGAACGAAATTGATAGAGGACTCAGACAGTACGACCCGACTGAACCACGACACCATAAACGACTCAGGCTTGCGTAGTTGAGCACCTATTTATTATATACTTCTAAATGTAACCTTAACCTAAATTATTAAAACAATTAAACCCAAAATAAAATTCAAAAAAGAATAAAATCCCTAGTTTATAATCCTAGAAGAAGAAAAATGTATAAAACAAAATAAAACCTTGATGTAACAATACTAGTAGAATAAAAATTTACCAATACTTGACAATCAACTATGCGAGAACGACAGAATCGCCGACAACCTCACCACCCCACCTATTCCATTCTTGATTCAACCCTTAACCCGACCTTCAAGCACAAATCGCACATTTCATGCCATTACTACCTTTGTCACGGCTGGACGCTACTGGGATACCGACTAGGTTCTTTACGAGTCAGATAATACTGACACCGGGGTCGGCTCCAGATGGGTAATGGAAATGTATCACCTCCAGACCAAATCCCAAGAAAAGAAATCTTATCAACCGCAATACCATTCCTGGACTTGACCTAACAATGACCTTCATAATTCACCCACAATCACCATCATACTTTAAACACATCTTCCCCCATCCCAGGAAAAAAATAAATTCTTCCTATACCCGAGACCCCCCTTAAACACTCACGATCTTCAATTTTCATTTCATAGTGTAATGTATACTAATACTCCTGTAATTCACTTAAGGCTTCATTTCACTTGTTTCATTTCATGAGGTATACACTTTCATTCACGAGTTTAAGAGTCACGACAGTGTTTAGGTACTCAAACAGAAAATCAGCCCTTTCTCTTGATGAACTAGCTTGGCTCTTTTGTCAAAGTAGAGACACAGAGTTGGTCAACAGCCGGACGGCGAAACTGTTATTAGTTCCCTCCAAGGTCACCCTTTGGAAAAGATTTTGTATAAAGTATGGTGTTAAGAATATTTTTTTTGCGCCGTGGAGTTATGTTTGTTTATGTATTTTTAAATGCATTTCTTTCATCTTATTATTTGGACTCTACTATATCTTTTGTTTACGGTATCTGATTCTTGAACAATAAATATTTTGAACTTATTGTTTCTTTGACTTTAAATATTTTTGTAATATACATTCAAAACTCAGTTTGTTTCTTTGACTTGAAAATAAAAGTTATATTTGAACTTTATAATTTAAATTATTGTTGTATATACTTTTAGTATAATTATATTTCTTTTGTGTTTGTATTTTGTAAACAAAGCGGCCATTTCATTACAATTGATCCAAAGAAAATATTGGTAGACTTTGGATTCCAACGAAATTTTCCATAGTCTTTATTCCTGCAAAAATAGATACAAATAACTCTAAAACTCCATATTATTTCTTTATTCAGTTTTGGGGGTGAATCTTTTCACATAACCATATATTGTTTTAAAAGTTTAGGGTTACAACTTAAAATTTTAGTTATAATCTCTTGAAAAAATCAAATCTTAAAATTTTGAAACAAATACATGAATTAACTAATTTCTTAATGGTGCGTGGGGAATTTAAATTTAGGACCTCGATCGGATCACATTTAAATACTGTTATCCCTTTTACTGCGGCTTCGCGTGGAGTGGTTTTGTCTCGTTGAAGTCCAGTTTCCGGGCGACGGTGGTTGTCAGGCGTCGATCTCGTGGGTCCAGTGGATGGGGGTAAGGAAGGGAGATGGGGGAGAAAACAGATAGGTCAGAGTCCCGGCAACACGAAGTCGCGGTGGGAGGTAAGGATCTGTCCCGGCAACACGGAGTCGCGGTGGGAGGCAGGGGAACAGTCCCGGCAACACAGAGTCGCGGTGGGAGGCAGGATAACCATCCCGGCAACACGGAGTCGCGGTGGGAGGTCGGGGATAGTCGTGGGAGGATAGGGAGTGACGATGAAATGCTCTTTTCAAACGAATAAAGATGGTTTATTATGCTCTTTCATAAAGGTGGTTCTCCAGGGTTGGGTCACCACTGAAAAAATAGCTGTTGCCCGACATAGAACATCTGACTTGACAGTTATGCCACGCCAGGTTGTCTATGAAAGGGCTGATTTGTTGTTTGAGTACCGAGTCATTGTCATGACTCTTAACCTCGCGAATGAACTTGTTTACCTGATGAAATGGAACAGATGAAATGAGCCTGCAGAACACTACAGGTGTGTGGTTTTTGTAGCCCGACGCAGGAAATTTCTACCTTGACTCTGACGCCAAGCTAGGCCGCCTGTGAAAGGGCTATATTTGTGTTAGAGTACGGAGTCACTATCGTGACTCCTGGCCTCTTGAATAAATTAATACCTTGTACAAACAATTGTATAATTATTGACACTGTGAGTGAAATTGGTGATAGTGAACGATCGCGCTGGGTCTCGGGATTTGGGGAGGATTTTCTTTTGTTGGGATGTGGGAAGGTGTGTATAAGGTATGATGATGATATATGTTGTTGTTTCATGAGTCGATTTCCGGGAGGAGGATCGAAAGGTTTAACTTGACTGTAGGGAATAGGTTTGGCGCGGATGGTTACATATCCATTCCCCATCTGGGGCCGTCAGTGGCGCCAGCGTTATTCTCTGGCTAGAAGGTTGACCTAGGCGGTTATCCCAGTGGAGTCCGGCGGTGGCAAAGGTTATAAAGAGTTTCTTGTTGGGGTACGATTTTCTTTTCTTGGGACTAGGAGTGTGGTGGATACATTTCCATTCCCCATCTGGGGTCGCCCCCGGCGCCAGCGTTATTCTCTGACAAGTAGACAACCTAGACGGTTATCCCAGTGGCGCCCGGCCGTGACTAAGGTTGTGATGGCATGAAATGAGTGACTTGTGAATGTCTGGTCTGGGGTTGGAGCAAGGATGGGATAGTTGTGTGGTGGGTTGTCGTCGATCCCGTTGGTTTGGCGTAGTCGATTGTCAATTTGGTTAATTACTACTCTAATTTTTTTTCCCCTAAATCTAGGTATCGGGGGTTGTGTTTTTTTTAAATTTATTTTTTAATGTTTTTTTTTTCCCCAAGATTATAATAGACACTGAGTTAGTCATAAAAATGCTCTCCTACGCAAGCCGTGGTCTCTTGTAGCGTCTAGTCTCAGCAGGGTCGCAACGTCCTAGTTCCCGTACTATGTCGTTAGTGTGTGTGTCTGCCTGTTCGTAGAGTTTTATGTTCCTTTCCCTGTATATGTCATGGAGGGGTCTGCAATTTGTCATTTCATGTAGGTGTGTTGTTCTAGTTTGCCAGGGTGCTCCACTGATGGTTCTGAGTATCTTGTTTTGTGTGGTTTGTAGTCTATCTGTGAGGTGTTTGGCTCCGTAGCTCCATACTGCGCAGTTGTACAGTATAATCGGTTGTTACATGGATTTGTATAAGACAGTTTTTGTATGGATGTTTAGTTCCCTTCCTTTGAATAGAGCGTACAATTGTACATATCTCCCAGTGGCTTTTTTTCTTGTGTTCTCTATGTGACTTCTCCAGGTTAGTTTCGAGTCTATTGTAGTGCCTAAATATTTTGTATCTTTTTTAACAGGTATTTCTGTGTCGAATAAAGTGAGTGGTGCTGGGAGTTGTTTGCGTACTCGGCTAATAATCAAAGCTGCTGATTTTGTGGGGTTAACTTTTATCCTCCAAGTCGTGAACAAAATTTGTAGTTCAACTAGGTACCTCTGCATTTTTAAGCTGGCAAAATTTATGTTTTTATATATGGTGTAGGCCATGGTGTCGTCTGCAAAGAGTCGTACTTTTACTTGTGGATTGGTAGGAATGTCTGAAATATATATGCTATAAAGGTGTGGTGCTAGTGCAGATCCCTGGGGCACCCCAGCCCTTATGTCGTGTATGGGTGATTTTGTTCCGTCCATGACTACCTGAAACTTCCTTCGAGCAAGGTAACTGGCGATAATGTGGATGATCCATTGTGGGTAGTTGAATTTAATTAGTTTTTGAATTAGTCCTATGTGCCAAACTCTGTCGAATGCTTTTTCAACGTCTAGAAATATTGCTACGGTGTGTTTTTTTTCTTCAAATGCTTTTGTGGCGTCCTCAATTAAATTTAGTACGGGGTGAATAGTCGAGTGATTTTTCCTGAAACCGAATTGGATTTTTGGGATGATCTCATTTTTTTCGCTAAATTTGTCTATCCTTTTTAGAACTAGTTTTTCAAATAGTTTGCTCGTAGTGGGGAGGAGACTGATAGGCCTTCTGTTCTGAGGGAACATTGGGTCCTTTCCTGGTTTAGGAAGAGTTATTACTGTCACCAGTTTCCATACGTCTGGGAAGTGACAGAGTGTAAGTAGAGCGTTGAATATTGTCAGTAGCGTGAGTATTGCCCTCGGTGGTAGTTTCTGTAGTGTTTCGTTTGATAGTCTGTCGTGGCCTGGCGCTTTATTGTTTGGGAGTTGTTTCATTGTGTAGTTTAGTTCATCTAGTGTTATTAGGTACACCCGTGACACTATTGGTCTGAATAGGTATTCCCGAACTGATCTTTGTGCGTCCCTGACGAAGTCTGCGTCTCACGGGTTTTGGTTTGGTGTAAACTGTTTCTCCAGAGTCACGGCTATGGCCTCCTCTTTCTCTGAGCTTGTATAGGCCATACCGTGCTCCCCGTGTATAGCGGGTACCGACCGTTTGTTGCCTGATGATTTAAGCTGTTTTGTGACTTTCCAGACTTTACTGGGGTCCATGGCAGCGTCAGTGATGTATGTGTTCCAGTTGTTGCATTTAATAGTTTTAACTGTACGTCTTACTTGTGCAGTGAGTCTATTGTAGGCTGTTCTGTGCTGTGGTGTTCTGTATGTTTGCCAGTCTCTCCTTGCCTCTCGTTTCTGGGCGAGCAGAAAGTCAAGGTCTGGGTGTTGGCGTCTCAAGTCATGTTTTTCCTGTTCTATTGCGGTGTAAGTTCTGTATGCTTCCTGTACTGTGCTGGTAAAGAGTTGGAGTGTAGTGTCTGCTTCTTCAGTGGTCGTGATGTTTATGTTTTCGGGTACTGTTTCGTCTAGTGTTCTTTTGAACCCTTCCCAGTTAGTAGTAGTTTTTAGTTTTTTAATGTTGTTTATCTGTATTTCTGTGTTTGTTGTGATCTCGCACACTATAGGGTTGTGGTCCGAGTCTAGTTCTTTAAGAACTGAGAGCTCTTCCGGTGTCACCCCTATATTGTTCAAGACCACGTCTATTACATCTGGCCTCTGTAGTGGGTTTGAGGGGTAAAATGTCGGTTCTCCAGGCCCGACTACCGTGTATCCCTTAGTGTCAGCGTGATCGTTTAGTATGCGTCCATTCCTATTGGTCAGTCGGCTATTCCAGTTCAAGTGTTTGCTATTCATGTCCCCTGCTAAGAATATCTTATCGAAGTTCGTAAGTTCGTCTAGGTCGCTCTGTAGTATTGTCTTGGTCGGTGGTTTATATATGGCCGCGAATAGGATACCTCCGTTCTTTGTATTTACTTTTATTGCTGTTGCTTCTATGTTTTGTAAGGTTTGAAAAATATGTTGGTAGTGGGGAATATTGTCTTTGATGAATATTGCTGTTCCCCCGCCACTTCTGCCGGGTCTATCTGTTCTATATAGATGGTAGCCGAAAAAGTTAAGACTCTTGTTTTGGTTTAGATGGGTTTCGTTGATTAGTCCTATATCTATTCCATATGTTTTAAAAAGTTCTTCTAGTTCATGAGCCTGCGTCAGTATCCCGTTCGCGTTCCATATAAAAACGCGTAGAATGTCCTTGGTCCGCGTCTTGTCTTGTCTAGTCATCCTGATTTACAAAGTAGTCAGTCACTCCCTCTATCATGATAAACATTTTCTCTGTTGAGTCTGTTGTTTGTCTGAGCCTATTGAGATAAGGTTTAAAATATGTAATGATCTTCATTATGTTTAAGTCTTTGAGTAGCCTAATTAAGTCTTTTATGTCAGAACCGGTTGAACCGGCTTCTTGTTGTGGGGGGCCTTGTGTTTGTTTTGCCTGTACTGCCTGGGCGTAGGATCGGTGGATCTTGGCCGCCTCAGGGACGGGGGGGTTTGCCACGGGTCTCTGCCGCATTGGTGGGAAGCTCTGTGTGTTGGAGGGTGGGGGCATGGTCCGGGTCAGAGTTTTGTTCTGTGTGTTTGTCTTTGGTAGTTGTGCCGTCTTCTTCTTTTCTAGTAAGTCTAAGTACACCGGGCACTTGCTGTAATTCGCCGTGTGGCTTCCCATACAGTTTACGCATCGGGCAGGGGTGGTGGCGTCTTTTTTGGGGCAATCTTTGGTGATGTGCTGTTTTAAGCACTTGACACACCGGGGGTTGTTCTGGCAGTTATTCTTAGTATGGCCGTATCTTTGGCACTGGTGGCATTGTACGACTGTGTTGAGTGGTGGTATGTAGGGTTCAATTCTAACTCTGGTATGGTTAATTGACTTTACTTGGAAGATGGTGTTTGTGTCTGTGCTCTTTGCTAGAGTCACTTGGAAAGTAGGGAGAAGTGTTACGGTCTGAGTCGTGTTGTCCGCAGCCGACTTCCTGAAGAATTGTCTCACGTCAGTCACTGGGAATCCCATGTCTTTAAGTTCTGCCTCTAGGTCACTGGTAGCCATGTTGGGAGGGAGCCCCTTGACTATAACTTTAACTGGTTTGTCCCTCGGTAGCGTGTAAGTGTGAAACTCCTGTTTTAGGTCCTTCAGTAAGTGCTGTATTAGGTCGTAGTCCTGCTTGTTGGTGGTGTGAATTTTTAGTCCGTTTGTGATGTACGTGATTTTAATGTCCCCTCCTATCTCTTTTGCTACCTTGGCTATCTGAGAGTAGTTTTGTGTTCCTAGCGTCACTATTGGTGGGTAGTGTGTCTTGCGTGTGGTGGTTGTTGTAGGCAGCTGTTTGTCAGTGTTCTGGTCGAGTGGTGAGGGAGTATTGTTTTCGGCCCTTTTCAGGGCGTCGAACTTGTTCGTCAACTCTGTTGGTGTCTTTTTTGTCTGGGGTTGCTAGTGAGGTCTGAATTTCCTTTTCCGTCCTACTATGTCGGCCATCGTGAAAGTTCCCTGTCCGTCAGTGTCGGCTTCCATGTCTGAATTGTCTGTAGAGGAGTAGTCCATGTCCGTGTCACTTTGTTTGGTTTTCGGTCTGGTGTGGTCGGGGGCGGCCATTTCGCTCAGCCCTGAAAAGGGCAGGCTAGTGGCCAGTGTGGAAGGGTTAAGATACCCTCCTCTGTGCAGTGCGGGAGGATCTGTGATGTTGTCTGGTGTCCCGGAAGACGTGCGCCGACTGCGAGGTATTGATTCGCAGCCAGTCTCGATTTACGGCCTACTGTGGCTTTGTTGGCACCGTTAGGTATCCACCACAGAAATTACCACCGAAACGTCCCTTCCGAGTTTAGTCTAGTGTGTGTGTTCGGGGTAAACCTGTCTCCTATACAATCTGCTCACGTTTGCCTTAAAAAAGGCAGGTTTGTCTTAAAAAAGACATTTGCGGTTTTGCCTTGAAAAAGGCAGCTCAATTTAACACCTGGTGGCTCGAATCTCCGAGACGTAGTACGTCTGTTCGTGTGAAAAAATATCCGTTCGGCTGTTGCCCGACATAGAACATCTGACTTGACAGTTATGCCACGCCAGTTTGTCTATGAAAGGGCTGATTTGTTGTTTGAGTACCGAGTCATTGTCATGACTCTTAACCTCGCGAATGAACTTGTTTACCTGATGAAATGGAACAGATGAAATGAGCCTGCAGAACACTACAGGTGTGTGGTTTTTGTAGCCCGACGCAGGACATTTCTACCTTGACTCTGACGCCAAGCTAGGCCGCCTGTGAAAGGGCTATATTTGTGTTAGAGTACGGAGTCACTATCGTGACTCCTGGCCTCTTGAATAAATTAATACCTTGTACAAACAATTGTATAATTATTGACACTGTGAGTGAAGTTGGTGATAGTGAACGATCGCGCTGGGTCTCGGGATTTGGGGAGGATTTTCTTTTGTTGGGATGTGGGAAGGTGTGTATAAGGTATAATGATGATATTTGTTGTTGTTTCATGAGTCGATTTCCGGGAGGAGGATCGAAAGGTTTAACTTGACTGTAGGGAATAGGTTTGGCGCGGAGAGTTACATATCCATTCCCCATCTGGGGCCGTCAGTGGCGCCAGCGTTATTCTCTGGCTAGAAGGTTGACCTAGGCGGTTATCCCAGTGGAGTCCGGCGGTGGCAAAGGTTATAAAGAGTTTCTTGTTGGGGTAGGATTTACTTTTCTTGGGATTAGGAGTGAGGTGGATACATTTCCATTCCCCATCTGGGGCCACCCCTGGCGCCAGCGTTATTCTCTGGCTAGTAGACAACCTAGGCGGTTATCCCAGTGGCGTCCGGCCGTGACTAAGGTTGTGATGGCATGAAATGAGTGACTTGTGAATGTCAGGTCTGGGGTTGGAGCAAGGATTGGATAGTTGTGTGGTGGGTTGTCGTCGATCCCGTTGGTCTGGCGTAGTCGATTGTCAATTTGGATAATTTCTACTCTAATTTTTCTTTTTCTAAATCTAGGTATCGGGGGTTGTGTTTTTTTTTTTCCCCAAGATTATAATAGACACTGAGTTAGTCATAAAAATGCTCTCCTACGCCAGCCGTGGTCTCTTGTAGCGTCTAGTCTCAGCAGGGTCGCAACGTCCTAGTTCCCGTACTATGTCGTTAGTGTGTGTGTCTGCCTGTTCGTAGAGTTTTATGTTCCTTTCCCTGTATATGTCATGGAGGGGTCTGCAATTTGTCATTTCATGTAGGTGTGTTGTTCTAGTTTGCCAGGGTGCTCCACTGATGGTTCTGAGTATCTTGTTTTGTGTGGTTTGTAGTCTATCTGTGAGGTGTTTGGCTCCGTAGCTCCATACTGCGCAGTTGTACAGTATAATCGGTTGTTACATGGATTTGTATAAGACAGTTTTTGTATGGATGTTTAGTTCCCTTCCTTTGAATAGAGCGTACAATTGTACATATCTCCCAGTGGCTTTTTTTCTTGTGTTCTCTATGTGACTTCTCCAGGTTAGTTTCGAGTCTATTGTAGTGCCTAAATATTTTGTATCTTTTTTAACAGGTATTTCTGTGTCGAATAAAGTGAGTGGTGCTGGGAGTTGTTTGCGTACTCGGCTAATAATCAAAGCTGCTGATTTTGTGGGGTTAACTTTTATCCTCCAAGTCGTGAACAAAATTTGTAGTTCAACTAGGTACCTCTGCATTTTTAAGCTGGCAAAATTTATGTTTTTATATATGGTGTAGGCCATGGTGTCGTCTGCAAAGAGTCGTACTTTTACTTGTGGATTGGTAGGAATGTCTGAAATATATATGCTATAAAGGTGTGGTGCTAGTGCAGATCCCTGGGGCACCCCAGCCCTTATGTCGTGTATGGGTGATTTTGTTCCGTCCATGACTACCTGAAACTTCCTTCGAGCAAGGTAACTGGCGATAATGTGGATGATCCATTGTGGGTAGTTGAATTTAATTAGTTTTTGAATTAGTCCTATGTGCCAAACTCTGTCGAATGCTTTTTCAACGTCTAGAAATATTGCTACGGTGTGTTTTTTTTCTTCAAATGCTTTTGTGGCGTCCTCAATTAAATTTAGTACGGGGTGAATAGTCGAGTGATTTTTCCTGAAACCGAATTGGATTTTTGGGATGATCTCATTTTTTTCGCTAAATTTGTCTATCCTTTTTAGAACTAGTTTTTCAAATAGTTTGCTCGTAGTGGGGAGGAGACTGATAGGCCTTCTGTTCTGAGGGAACATTGGGTCCTTTCCTGGTTTAGGAAGAGTTATTACTGTCACCAGTTTCCATACGTCTGGGAAGTGACAGAGTGTAAGTAGAGCGTTGAATATTGTCAGTAGCGTGAGTATTGCCCTCGGTGGTAGTTTCTGTAGTGTTTCGTTTGATAGTCTGTCGTGGCCTGGCGCTTTATTGTTTGGGAGTTGTTTCATTGTGTAGTTTAGTTCATCTAGTGTTATTAGGTACACCCGTGACACTATTGGTTGAATAGGTATTCCCGAACTGATCTTTGTGCGTCCCTGACGAAGTCTGCGTCTCACGGGTTTTGGTTTGGTGTAAACTGTTTCTCCAGAGTCACGGCTATGGCCTCCTCTTTCTCTGAGCTTGTATAGGCCATACCGTGCTCCCCGTGTATAGCGGGTACCGACCGTTTGTTGCCTGATGATTTAAGCTGTTTTGTGACTTTCCAGACTTTACTGGGGTCCATGGCAGCGTCAGTGATGTATGTGTTCCAGTTGTTGCATTTAATAGTTTTAACTGTACGTCTTACTTGTGCAGTGAGTCTATTGTAGGCTGTTCTGTGCTGTGGTGTTCTGTATGTTTGCCAGTCTCTCCTTGCCTCTCGTTTCTGGGCGAGCAGAAAGTCAAGGTCTGGGTGTTGGCGTCTCAAGTCATGTTTTTCCTGTTCTATTGCGGTGTAAGTTCTGTATGCTTCCTGTACTGTGCTGGTAAAGAGTTGGAGTGTAGTGTCTGCTTCTTCAGTGGTCGTGATGTTTATGTTTTCGGGTACTGTTTCGTCTAGTGTTCTTTTGAACCCTTCCCAGTTAGTAGTAGTTTTTAGTTTTTTAATGTTGTTTATCTGTATTTCTGTGTTTGTTGTGATCTCGCACACTATAGGGTTGTGGTCCGAGTCTAGTTCTTTAAGAACTGAGAGCTCTTCCGGTGTCACCCCTATATTGTTCAAGACCACGTCTATTACATCTGGCCTCTGTAGTGGGTTTGAGGGGTAAAATGTCGGTTCTCCAGGCCCGACTACCGTGTATCCCTTAGTGTCAGCGTGATCGTTTAGTATGCGTCCATTCCTATTGGTCAGTCGGCTATTCCAGTTCAAGTGTTTGCTATTCATGTCCCCTGCTAAGAATATCTTATCGAAGTTCGTAAGTTCGTCTAGGTCGCTCTGTAGTATTGTCTTGGTCGGTGGTTTATATATGGCCGCGAATAGGATACCTCCGTTCTTTGTATTTACTTTTATTGCTGTTGCTTCTATGTTTTGTAAGGTTTGAAAAATATGTTGGTAGTGGGGAATATTGTCTTTGAAGAATATTGCTGTTCCCCCGCCACTTCTGCCGGGTCTATCTGTTCTATATAGATGGTAGCCGAAAAAGTTAAGACTCTTGTTTTGGTTTAGATGGGTTTCGTTGATTAGTCCTATATCTATTCCATATGTTTTAAAAAGTACTTCTAGTTCATGAGCCTGCGTCAGTATCCCGTTCGCGTTCCATATAAAAACGCGTAGAATGTCCTTGGTCCACGTCTTGTCTTGTCTAGTCATCCTGATTTACAAAGTAGTCAGTCACTCCCTCTATCATGATAAACATTTTCTCTGTTGAGTCTGTTGTTTGTCTGAGCCTATTGAGATAAGGTTTAAAATATGTAATGATCTTCATTATGTTTAAGTCTTTGAGTAGCCTAATTAAGTCTTTTATGTCAGAACCGGTTGAACCGGCTTCTTGTTGTGGGGGGCCTTGTGTTTGTTTTGCCTGTACTGCCTGGGCGTAGGATCGGTGGATCTTGGCCGCCTCAGGGACGGGGGGGTTTGCCACGGGTCTCTGCCGCATTGGTGGGAAGCTCTGTGTGTTGGAGGGTGGGAGCATGGTCCGGGTCAAAGTTTTGTTCTGTGTGTTTGTCTTTGGTAGTTGTGCCGTCTTCTTCTTTTCTAGTAAGTCTAAGTACACCGTGCACTTGCTTTAATTCGCCGTGTGGCTTCCCATACAGTTTGCGCATCGGGCAGGAGTTGTGGCGTCTTTTTTGGGGCAGTCTTTGGTGATGTGCTGTATTAAGCACTTGACACACTGGGGGTTGTTCTGGCAGTTATTCTTAGTATGGCCGTATCTTTGGCACTTGTGGCATTGTACGACTGTGTTGAGTGGTGGTATGTAGGGTTCGATCCTAACTCTATTGTGGTTAATTGACCTTACTTGGAAGATGGTGTTTGTGTCTGTGCTCTTTGCTAGAGTCACTTGGAAAGTAGGGAGAAGTGTTATGGTCTGAGTCGTGTTGTCCGCAGCCGACTTCCTGAAGAATTGTCTCACGTCAGTCACTGGGAATCCCATGTCTTTAAGTTCTGCCTCTAGGTCACTGGTAGCCATGTTGGGAGGGAGCCCCTTGACTATGACTTTAACTGGTTTGTCCCTCGGTAGCGTGTAAGTGTGAAACTCCTGTTTTAGGTCCTTCAGTAAGTGTTGTATTAGGTCGTAGTCCTGCTTGTTGGTGGTGTGAATTTTTAGTCCGTTTGTGATGTACGTGATTTTAATGTTCCCTCCTATCTCTTTTGCTACCTTGGCTATCTGAGAGTAGTTTTGTGTTCCTAGCGTCACTATTGGTGGGTAGTGTGTCTTGCGTGTGGTGGTTGTTGTAGGCAGCTGTTTGTCAGTGTTCTGATCAAGTGGTGAAGGAGTATTGTTTTCGGCCCTTTTCAGGGCGTCGGACTTGTTCGTCAACTCTGTTGGTGTCTTTTTTGTCTGGGGTTGCTTGTGAGGTCTGAATTTCCTTTTCCGTCCTAGTTTGTCGGCCTTCGTGAAAGTTCCCTGTCCGTCAGTGTCGGCTTCCATGTCTGAATTGTCTGTAGAGGAGTAGTCCATGTCCGTGTCACTTTGTTTGGTTTTCGGTCTGGTGTGGTCGGGGGCGGCCATTTCGCTCAGCCCTGAAAAGGGCAGGCTAGTGGCCAGTGTGGAAGGGTTAAGATACCCTCCTCTGTGCAGTGCGGGAGGATCTGTGATGTTGTCTGGTGTCCCGGAAGACGTGCGCCGACTGCGAGGTATGGTTTCGCAGCCGGTCTCGATTTACGGCCTACTGTGGCTTTGTTGGCACCGTTAGGTATCCACAACAGAAATTACCACCGAAAACGTCCCTTCCGAGTTTAGTCTAGTGTGTGTGTTCGGGGTAAACCTCTCTCCTGTACAATCTGCTCACGTTTGCCTTAAAAAAGGCAGGTTTGTATTAAAAAAGACAGTTGCGGTTTTGCCTTGAAAAAGGCAGCTCAATCTAACACCTGGTGGCTCGAATCTCAGAGAACACGACTGAACTTTGAAAAAAAACTTTGAAAAAATAGACACAGACAAAAGGCATGCTCCGATGCTTCCAGAAGGGGAGCACGAGAGCAAGTTCCAACACGTACCGACCAATTGGTCACACCGTGTGGTTCGCAAAAAGTTTAAAAACGGGTTGTCGCGTTTCGCGAAGTTCTGAAACAAAGAAACAGAGATTACATAATATTAGTAATATTGGGGTAAAAAAGGAGAGTAAAAAATTGAGAAACCGATTAAGGGTTTTTTAGAGTTACGTGCGGAGACACTACTCTATGGGGGGCTGGGTGAGAGCCTCCCAAACCACTGTTGACACATCTCGCTTATCCGAGCAGGGCTTTGGGACGTCGATGGCACCCACCAGGGTCGATGACGTAGTTCCCAAGCCCCTGGATAAGAGGATTGGTGGCACCGGGAAGTCTAGCGTAGAAAGACTGCGCCAGTTTCCGGAAGTGGTCCTTGATGGTAGGCATATCCAGGTCACGATGAAGAGTCTCATTCCGGACATACCAAGGTGCGCCCACAATGATCCTCAGACATACGCTCTGGAACGCCTGCATCCTCCTCATATACGTGTCCGCCAGGTGACCCCAAGCGGGACATGCATAGTCGAGGATCGGCCTGAGCAGCTGCTTGTACAGCGTCAGACCGTTCCTTGTAGACAGGGCGCTACGCCTGTTAAGCAGTGGGCCTAGGACTCCCAGCCTTTGCCTTGCCTTGTTGAGTCTTTCGTTGCAGTGTCGTCTCCAGGTCAGTTTTGAGTCCAGCGTAAGTCCCAGGTACTTAACACTGTCCGCCCATCTGATCTGTTCTCCGAACAGCTGGAGTGGAGCCGGCCTGTAGTACTTTCTTTTCCATGTGAAGAGCATTGCAGTGCTCTTCTCCACGTTAATACTTGTTCTCCAGGTTGTCAGCCACCCTCCAACTGCGTCAGGTGCGTCTGGAGTCGCCTCTCCACCAGCTGCCCTCGCCACGACTCCGCTACTAGAGCCGTGTCGTCCGCATACAGAGCCAACTCGGTGCCTGGGGATTTTGGAATGTCGTTCACATAGAGACTGAAGAGCAGCGGGCCCACCATGGAACCCTGCGGCACTCCAGCCCGGATGCTTCTGACTTGGGAGGTGGCGTTCCCAAAGGTAGTGGAAAAGGTGCGATGGGAAAGATAAGATTGAACAACCTTAACTAGGTAGAAGGGCAGGTTCAGGGAGAGGAGTTTGAAAAGGAGACCCTCGTGCCAAACACGGTCGAAGGCCTTTGCCACGTCAAGAAAGACAGCACCAGTCAGCCTGTTGATGTTGAAGTTCCTCGTAACCTGTTCCACGAGCCGGACAAGTTGATGAGACGTAGCGTGTCCGCCCGAAAGCCGAACTGCTCGTCCACCAAGATGCCCCCTCGCGAACATGTCGGGTCAGTCTCGTCATTATTAGTCTCTCGAACAACTTGCCCAGACAGTCGAGCAAGCTGAGCGGTCGGTAGGACGAAGCTAGGGCCGGGTCCTTACCCGGTTTATGAAAGCAGAGGACGTTGGCATGCTTCCAGAGCTCGGGGAAGTGACTCAGGAACAGGACGGCGTTGAATAACTCCACAAGGAAGTTAATCGCCTCCAAGGGCAGCTTTCTGAGGACTGCGTTACTGATACCGTCGGATCCAGGGGCCTTGTTTTGTCTTAGAGCGGCTATCGCCCGTGACATTTCTGTCACCTCCGTGGGTTCGGGTTCATCCAAGGGTCTGTACGAGACCGCGCTGATGACCTGCGCCACGTGCGCAACGTGCACCGGGTCTGACGGGTTGTCAGTCGGTACAAATTGCGCCTCTAAGTGCTCAGCGAGAGCATCGGCCTTCTCCTGGTCGGAGTTGGCCACCCCGTTGCGACTCACAATAGGCGGCCTTGGTGCGGGGACCCGCATCAAGTTCCTCGTCATTTGCCACAAGGACCTGTCCTGCACGCATAGGCTCTCAATCTTGTCCTCCCAGACACTGTTCCGGTATTCTCGGACCATCTCCCGAACCGCATGGACTTTGCGGCTCCAGTTGGCCTTGTCTACCGGGTCCCTCGAGATTTGCCAAGCCTTCCTCAGCCGATTTTTCTCCGGACGTGCCTGAGGATAGAATCGGGCAAAGAAGCCTGTGGCGCCCTCTTAGGACGGTGCCTCGGCGTCGAAGCTTCGAGCGACCCCTTGATGGCGGAAGTTATGAACTCCGCACCGCGATCGATTTCCGCTGCTGTTCGAAAGGTAGGGGTGGGTCCCAACCTCTCTCTCAACACATTCGTAAACCTGTCCCAGTCAGTGCGCTTTAGGTCGGGTTTTTCGGGGGGGTCTATGAAGGACACCGCGCGTCCCAGGTTCACGAGAACGGGGTTGTGATCCTAGTCTAGCTCAGCTAGAGACTTCAGCACTAACCGCCTTCTGATCCCTCTGGAGACAACGAAGTCTAGGACGTCCGGGAGATAGCCGGGATTGAAAGGGAAGTGGGTAGGGGTCGGAGGCCCGGCAGCCACCAGGCCGTGTAGATCTATGACGTCGCGGAGCAATCCGCCGCGAGCGCACATAATCCTAGAGCCCCATGAAGGGTGCTTAGCGTTGAAGTCACCACCGATTAAAACAGGCGTGGTACCTCGAAGCAGCACCTCCATGTCAGCCCTCGTGGCCTGGTCGAACCTGTGGCAGGGAGGGAGGTAGATGGAAATGAGACGCACTGGGCCAGTCGAGGACACCAGTTGGATAGCCGTTGCTTCCATGTGTTGGAGGGGAGGAAGTGAGACGACGTGGTGGTCAAGGCCCCTTCGGACCAGAACCGCCGTCCCACCCCTTCCCACATCCCCCGCTCGGTCACTACGATGGCAGATAAACTCTGCTAACGAGAACCTCATTGCGGAGCGCAAGTGGGTTTCTCCCAGCAGCATTACATCGACACGATGCTTTGCCAAGAAACTTTCAAGCTCAGCCTTCTTCCCCGCGACTCTGGCTCTGTATGCGGACGACACGGCTCTAGTAGCGGAGTCGTGGCGAGGGCAGCTGGTGGAGAGGCGACTCCAGACGCACCTGACGCAGTTGGAGGGGTGGCTGACAACCTGGAGAACAAGTATTAACGTGGAGAAGAGCACTGCAATGCTCTTCACATGGAAAAGAAAGTACTACAGGCCGGCTCCACTCCGGCTGTTCGGAGAACAGATCAGATGGGCGGACAGTGTTAAGTACCTGGGACTTACGCTGGACACAAAACTGACCTGGAGACTACACTGCAACGAAAGACTCAACAAGGCGAGGCAAAGGCTGGGAGTCCTAGGCCCACTGCTTAACAGGCGTAGCGCCCTGTCTACAAGGAACGGTCTGACGCTGTACAAGCAGTTGCTCAGGCCGATCCTCGACTATGCGTGTCCCGCTTGGGGCCACCTGGCGGACACGTATATGAGGAGGATGCAGGCGTTCCAGAGCGTATGTCTGAGGATCATTGTGGGCGCACCTTGGTATGTCCGGAATGAGACTCTTCATCGTGACCTGGATATGCCTACCATCAAGGACCACTTCCGGAAACTGGCGCAGTCTTTCTACGCTAGACTTCCCGGTGCCACCAATCCTCTTATCCAGGGGCTTGGGAACTACGTCATCGACCCTGGTGGGTGCCATCGACGTCCCAAAGCCCTGCTCGGATAAGCGAGATGTGTCAACAGTGGTTTGGGAGGCTCTCACCCAGCCCCCCATAGAGTAGTGTCTCCGCACGTAACTCTAAAAAACCCTTAGTCGGTTTCTCAATTTCTTACCCCCCTTTTTTACCCCAATATTACTAATATTTTGTAATCTCTGTTTCTTTGTTTCAGAACTTCGCGAAACGCGACAACCCTTCTTAATTTTTGCAAACCACACGGTGTGACCAATTGGTCGGTACGTGTTGGAACTTGCTCTCGTGCTCCCCTTCTGGAAGCATCGGAGCATGCCTTTGTCTGTGTCTGTGTCTGTCCGCGACTCCGTTGGCGTTCCAGAGTGCGACCGTGAGCTCCTTCAGCACTGGTGGTCCTCTATTCGGGTGCACTGCCATGAGAGACCAGGTAGAGGATGATGTGCTCCATGACCAGGTGGCCACGGTTACTCCTCGGAGACTCCTGGACCTTCCTCAAGAGACTCGATGAAAAGTCCCATGGGTCCAGTCCCGGAATGATAGGAAGCGCAGGCGCAGTGAGCAGAGGTGGAGTCGTCACGGACGGCTCAGACAACATGGACTGTGGGCCGGACCGGCAGTAGGGAGGGAGGGTGAAGCGGCTGGTGCAAGTGCGAAGGAAAGAAGGCTGACTGAACAGTGAGGTACATCAATACGGACGAATTACGGATGTACATGTTTGCCAAAAATTTCTGGCAACAAACAACGTGGGCCAGTTTTCTTCTGCTGTTCACAGAGATTACATCAGTTACTGGTTTATAATTTGTCATGTCGGGGTCAACTGAAAAGACACTTGAGGTTATACAGATATTTCATACAAACACATTGTTCAGGGATCTGACATCCGTGAACTATAAAAATCGCATAGAAAAACGTGATGTTTATATTGAAATAAGCTCAAAGTAATAATTACTAAGTTGGTCCTAATTAAGTGGGATGAAATTTAAAGGCCCTTAGTGTGCAATTGTGAAGATAGAACACTAATTTTTTTTTTAAGAACAAGCCGTAACAGCATCCTCCGCGTTATATAATTTCATTCAATTGAGCTCAGGATGGGAAACAATGTTTTTTATCTGTTTCCAAACATTCTGTTTCCCATGTTTCCAGTTAAAGTTGGCAAACAATGTTTCTAAGTGCGTACTATCTTTAAGGTAGAGCAATATTTTGAAAATAAGATGTTCAATCTTAAAATTAATATTATTATTATTATTATTATTATTATTATTATTATACTAACCTCCTTGACCTTGATTTTGCTAATTTTCACCACCCCTCTATTACGCAAAGCTCTCATTTACTAGTAAATATTGATTTAGCTCATCCACCCTTAATGATTTCACTATATGTACCTATTGCTACTAAAATTAATGACACCCCTAATACATATATTGACTATGCACATGGTGATTACCTTAATCTCTACAATGACCTGGCTACAGCTGATTGGTCTTGTGTTTATTCTATTACGGATGTTAATTTGGCTGTAGATAATTTTACCAAGTTAGTCCAAAGGAAGATCAAACGAATATTCCTCAAATTAATATTCTTAATTCGCCAAAATATCCTAATTGGTTTTCTTCTTCACTTAAATACTATATTAGGAAAAAAAAAAACAAAAAAAAAAACAAAAAAAACTATTTTTTCAAAAAGTTTAAATCAACACGTAATAGTGTATTCTATTCACAATTTTCTCACTTTCGTAAATTAGTTAAAACTACTTTGATTATAGACAGAGCCAACTGGATGAACTCAATTGAACATAGTATTAAATGCAAAGCTAAAAATTTTTGGAAATTTGTTAAAATTAATCGCATGAATAAAGTTTTCCCATCCAACCTAGAAATTAATGGCAAGTCTATAGTGGATCCTTTATTAATTGCTAATGAGTTTGGGACCTACTTTCATTCCATTTATAATTCTGGTATTCCTGTCTTACCCTGCCCCACTATTGAAATTAGTGTGTCCTTTATCCTTGGACCCTTACACCCTTGGATGTAGCTAATGCTATAAAAAAATTGAGTTCATCTAAAGGTGCCGTGACAGATGGAATTCCAAGTTTTATTGTTAAAGGCTGTGCCAGCATTTTCAGCCCTTTGTTAGCCTATATCTTTAACATTAGTCTATCAAATGAAACTTTCCTCTTACATGGAAACAATCTGTTGTCATACCTATCTTTAAAAAAGGGGTAAAAACAAATGTTTGTAATTATAGACCAATTTCCCTCTTAAGCACTTTCTCCAAAGTATTCGAGAAAATCATACATGAGCATACTTTCCACCACCTTACAAATAAACTTTCAGATAATCAACATGGCTTTATAAAAAATAAATCTACTATCACTAATTTAGTAGAATTTCTTGGGAATGTTGCCCCTCACTATTATTCTCTCTAAACTTGGTAATTTTGGACTTTCTCACTCTTATGTAAATTGGTTCAGCAGTTATTTGCATGAAAGATAATTCATAATTAAAATTGATTCACACACCTCTAATATGTTTTTAGCACCCTGTGGCATACCTCAGGGGTCTAATTTAGGTCCTCTTCTCTTTAATGTGTTTATTGATGACATTGGTAAATATGTGAACTCTTCTAGTTATTTACTCTTTGCTGATGATGTAAAATTATTTAAAACTATCAAATCAATTGCAGATTGTATAGATTTACAAAATGATGTAAATGGTATTTTACAATGGTCTTTGGAAAATGGAATGTCTATCTAAGACCAAATCTATAACTTTTACTAGGAAAACTAATCCTTTCTTTCTTACTTATAAATTGGGCAGTGATAACATAGTTCGTACACTTTATATTAATGATCTTGGTGTCCTCCTGGATAACAAACTTTATTTCCACTATCATGTTGATCATGTCATTTCTCAGTTATTGAAATTACTTTGGGCTTATTAAATTTATTACTTCATCATTTAAGAAAGTTAACTGTTTTTTATGTCTGTATTACGCCCTGGTTAGATCTAAGTTAGAATATGCTACTGTTGCTTGGAATTCCATTACCTTAACTGAATCTCGTAGGTTAGAAAACGTTCAAAGAAAATTTGTTGCTGCATGCTATGATAAATACTTTAGTAACCGGATTTATTATGATTATGACAGAATTCGAAACCTCTTAGGGCTCCAAACTCTCTTCTCGCGTAGACTTTATTATGATGCCCTTTTTGTTTTTAATATTTTCGATAACAAAATTTCTTGCAAATTTGCCCTTGATCAGGTAGGCGTTCATATCCCTTCTCGGGCTTCTCGTAATCCTAAATTGTTTTTTCTCGAAAGCTCTCATAAGATGAAGCCGATAGGTCGCTGTATCCATAGCGCCAATTCTAGATTTGTCGGATTCGACTTTTATCATAAAAGAAAAGCTAAACTCAGAGAGTTATTTAAGGTTATCCCATATCAATAATTTATCATGTAGAGGTTTTGCCTATATTATTTGAACTTACAATATTCTGATCTATTTTTTGCATAATGTTACTGCTTACTATTTAGTTATTTGTTTTTAATGTTACTTTTTATTCTTATTATTATTGACTACTTTTTTTTATATCGTAACTATTCATAAGTATATAACATTATTTATCCATTTTTTGTCTATCATTTTTTCGTGTGTAAATATATGTATTGTAAGGTATGTACGTGTGTACTTTCAGTGCTGGCCTGTTATAGGTCTTACGACATGTTGTCCAGCCCTATAATAAAGGAGATTAAATTAAAGGAAATAAGTAGCTGCCTAGCTGAAATTGCATCACTTAAATCAGAAGTGAGGAATCTCAAAAACATAAATCAATTTCTTTCTGAGAAAAATATTTTTCTTGAAAACAAAATAAACTCTCTGGAATAATACACCAGATGAAAAAATTTGTAAATACACTATATGATCTAAACACCAAGCGAAAATTTAGAAGAAAATCTGGCAACGCTGGGACAAACACTAGAGGTAGAACTCAAGGTTGATGACATTGAGATTGCCCACCGCCTACCCCTCGCGCAAACAGAGAAAGGGGTCTCCCACCCCCAGTCATTGCTCGTTTTGCCTCCAGAGGAAGTGATGATGGCAGCTGTACGTTCAACTAATAGAAAGTCAGGTAGGGAGATAGTGAAAGACGATGTATTTAATAATGGTGACAAAAGTCCTTTGTTCTTCAACAATAACTTGTCGCAATACTTCAAGACCTTGTTGAGGAAGGCAAAATCAAAAGGTAGGGAAAAGGCTACAGTTATGTGTGTGGGGGTGGGGGGAATGAAAAAATTATTGCTAGGAAAACTTCCACATCTGACATAATTGTGATTCAACAAGATAATGACATTGACAAAATTGTGCGATTATTTTGTGCCGAGCTAACGCCAGTTATCTCGCACAAGAGTACCGGCTTCAAACCTTTTCTCATATAGATACTTCTAATCATTTTTGCTAACCCTAAACGAGCCTCTATTAATTCTCTCGTGTGTGCCCATTTCCCCTTCCTCGCAAGAGGGGAGTATTCCAACGCTCTATTACTTTCTTTCCCCTTCCTCCCTCGTTGTTCGCAGCGCATGCGCGCTGCTCTCTATACGACTCCGTCTCTTCTTCTCCCCCCTCTGTTTTAGTACGTGAGTTCCCTTGTGGGAGAGTTAAGAATATAGTTCAAGTTTGGCGTCAGGAAAGGTAGTGTGCTGGCAGCTCAGGGGAGAGACACATTGGCTTAGGTCAGGTGTTCAACAGTTTTAATATGCGGGCTAAGTACTTCAGGAATATAGTTGGTTCTCGCTGCCTTGTATAGCGACCATGGCACCGTTAGGTCGGCTACTATGGGCCCTTCGAAGATAGCCCCCGCCGCACTATATTTAATAATTATCTAAACACTACAGGCCTGTGTCGTGACGTTTCTGCTCTGACTTACTCTAGTTGGTACGGTGCCTCTTTCGACTCCAGTCTCGAGCTGACGCCCTACAGTTAGTACTGGGCTATGGTGACGTTGGCTCTCCGCAAGTGCGCTGGTACAGTGTTTACGTTCACCGATTGGTACCGATAACTTCACCCCATCTGTAACTGTGACGCCGCCAGGTAATCTAGGTAACCATGCCAGAGCTCCCGCTCTAATCGGAAGCAGGCTCGTGGCGGGTGCGTTCGCCGGCAGGTACATGCGGCGGATGGACTCTGTATAGTTCGTTTTGTCGTAGACTGTAAAAATGCTGCGCGCAGTTGATCACTGTAGTTAGAGCGTGCAACATAGCATAATGTAGTTGCGTATTGAGGGTATGAATAATGGTAATAATAGAGTGACTGGCTAGACACCCAGGCAAGCTACTCAAGGTCATTTGTTGATAATGTTGTGTCGGAGCATTGTGACTACTGTCGCTCCATTTGAGCTTAGAGTCAGGATCTATTGTGGTGTTTTTAGGTATTAAACCTAGAGGTTAACTCATGTTAGTGATAGTTAGCAGCCGATGAAGGCCAGTACTTTGACAGTGTTAGACAGCTGGCTGACTGATATATTGTAAGTGGCCCCTAAGGTCCAACATATGTGTTACTCCACATTACCTTTATGCTAGCCTTTTTGTACTTTTATATATGCATTGTTTACTTATCCTTTGCGATAGTACGGGTAACCAGAGTTATCCTTGTCGGGGTATTAGCTTCAGTTAACGACCCTAAGTTAGGTCATGGTCAGTGTGTGGAGCTGGTTGCTAGGCCTCTAAGGTGCCAGTCTACAAGGATACCATGATCTTTAAACCTACTACTGTTCATCATATTTTCATGCATATTGTGGTTGTTAATATTATTGTTCCTATATGTTTTAGGATGGGTCATTCTCTGTGTATTTAATGTATTGCCAGGCCTCTATGCAGCCTGCTTAGAAGCGAACCACTATCTTATAACCTACTGTTGCTTGTATATCAAATTCTACCTGTCATTTGTTAATAAATCCTGTCCTGTTCAATCTATTTTTTTATGTTAACTTGCACCCCACCCCTCTCATTCTAGAATGTAGGGTGCAATTTGTATATTATCTAGATCAAATTTGTTAATATAAGTTACAAAATACTGAAAGACGACACCATTAACGAAATGTTAACTGATACAAATTTTAATATAAACACAAGAAAATATAAAACCCTAGATGATTTTCATATCAACTTTAAAAACTGACATGACTACGGACTTCCAAGAGTTGAACACTAAATTGGATAAAATAATTTGACTTTTAAGGAAGTATATAATACAACAAATTGGCCAATCTCAGAACAAAATACAACCAAAGAAATTTGGATTAGTGTCTACTTTCTAGGAAAAATTAAAATCAGAGATAAACTCTATCGGCAATGGAAGTCAGATCCAACTAATATAATTTATGAGCAGGAATATAAAAAAGAGAGGGAAAATGTTAAAAGAGCTAAAGAAAGCAACAATTGAACATCATAGGAAACTATTCAGGTACTTAAATGGTAACATGAAAAACACGTGGCGTGAAGTAAACAAAGTGATAGAAAAACGTAGCAAAAATAATCTAGATGAAGAGCTCACGCACATATTTAAAAATACAGAGAACTTAAAACTGCGTGTAACAATATTGCATTTTCTTTTGACAATGCAATAATTGAAATATTGCATAAATGCAATATAAAACCACTTACACAAATGGAAGACACAATAGCCAACACTTCATTGTTCATACCTAAAACTACCTGTACAGAAATTAATAAAATTATCTCTTCATTAAAGCAAAGCAAATCACCAAGCTATGATAACATTACAATGATGGAAATATGAAAAATAACCAATTTAATTCTGGCACTAGTAGACATAATAAATACTTCAAAAGAAACTGGAACATTTCCCAACCAAATGAAATGCTCTCTTATTAGACCCATTTACAAAAGTGGGAGCCATTTAGACTACAATAATTACAGATCCATAGCCATTCTACCAACTTTTGAGAAGATATTTGAAAGATACATGGCTAACAATTTGACAGACTATTTAAATAAATTCAATATAATAAACCCAAGGCAATTTGGATTTCAAAAACATAAAATCGTTAAACCTTATAGAACATTTTTTAAATGAAATTAACAAAGCCCTTAGCAACAATAAGCATGTTTTGGCCCTATTTATTAACTTCATAAAAGCGTTTGACACGCTTGACATTTATATTTTATTAAGATCATTAAAAATAATTGTAATTGGTGGACCGTACTTAAGATGATTTAGGGACTATCTCACTAACAGACTTTCTATGTACAAATTAGCACTCAAAAAAGTGAAACCAAAGTGAAAAATATGGAAGCACCACAAGGCTCAATACTAGGACCTATTCTATATCTAATTTACGTCAATACTATCACAAGACAAGTAAAGCATGGACACATCTACCTATACGCAGACGACACCACAGTACTGACTATTCAAGAAAACCTCCAAATAGCAGAATACAACCTGCAACAAGACTACAACGAGATAAAAAAATATGGACTCACGATCATCGTCTAATAATAAATGCAAAGAAAACTAAAGTTATAAATAGCTGTCGTCCCAGAATGCACAATGCAAGAGTCAATATTACGCATCACAGCTATAATTGTTTGCACAATTGGACACAAACATGTTGTGACTGTATTGACAAACTGGACGCAACAAACAGTTATACTTACCTTGGACTTATAATTGACAAACATCATAAATGGGACAGGCACATAGAAAATCTTGAGAACAAACTAAAAAGATTGACAAATTTTTTTACCATCTTGGAATGTAGTTTGATATCAAAACGTTAGTAATAATATATAAATCATTAATTCAATCAATAATATCTTATGGCATATCCATCTGAGGAGTAACGACAGAATGTTACATAATCAAAATTTCGTGTTTATAAGAAAAGATTCTGAAAATTTTATTTGGTACCAAATTGCTAACAAACAGACAGACATTCAACATAAAATTCTACTTCTTAACCAATTATATGAGTTCAGCCTCTTTATAGGATATTACCATTCCGATAAATACAAGCAAATAAATAATAATAATATTTATTACCATGTCTTACTACCCGTAAGCAAATAAAAACCCATTCCATTAACACCCGCTCAATTTCTAACAAAGAAGTGTATAAAATCGGCAAACACTCTAATTATTAAGGTAAACAGGAACTGAGATGTACCATCCCAAAATTGTTTAATTTGCTACCACCAACACCCCGAAAAATCTCTGAAATAAATATAGCGAGAAATAAAATTAAAGACTGGATACTTCAAGGCATGCTCTAACAACTATGTAAATATTTTTTAAAGGAAATGTTATTATATGTGTAAATCATTTTGTTTTTTGATTATTTTATTTTTATAAATTTTACTATTTTTTAAAAATATTTATTTAACTACAAGACCAGAAAATTGGTACTTCGGGATTGTATATAAAGTTAATTATGTAATTTTTCTTTTAAATCCTAAATAAGCAGTGATTTTTATTGATTGATTATTATTATTACTATTAGCACCACATTTTACTAACCGTTCGGGCTATAGGCGATGTCTAGTGGTAGGGTGATTGCGAGATGAAATGGAGGACCTACAATTTAATGTGGAATCCAAACCACGGTGGAGGACTGGCATTCGATACATTCACAAGTTGTGTTTAATACACGGGAGGGAATTGAAGGGTTTGGCAATCAGATAAATTTGGGTCGGGACCGAGGATTGAACCCCGGATCCCCAGCATAGTAGTGCGACTCCTTACCCCTTGAACGCCAGACCACCTTCAAAATTAAATAAAAAATGTTTATTTCATGTTAGGTGGCTATGTATAATCATTTATTCAGACACAATTTATTGTTTAATATTGTAAAAGTGCTCTGGTTTGTACCAAGAAGTCTTATGTAGCATAAAGTAGTGTAATGAGGGTAAAGGAGGGTGGAAGTTGGAAGTCGGTAAGGGGTAGTTCTACCACAAGAGATGGTAATGATAGTTCATCTTACTAAGAAAAACACATTGTGACCATTAAAAAAAGTCTAACATAATATTTGGGGTTGTAGGACTCCAATAAATTAGTACCGAGACATTAAGCTTTCTAGTTCGGTAGTTATCGGGAATTTTTGTTCGTCGAGTGGCGGTAAAAGTGAACAGAGCGTGGAAAATTTTGAAAATATTTAATTTAAATTTTAAAAATTCAGTTATGTTTTCAAGCCACACATTTTTTGTTTGACGTGTGCGACTGTATAATAGGGTTACAACGCACAGAGTTGTTCGCCGCTTCCGACGGACGAGTAAAAACAGTGTTGAGAGGGATGCCTACAGGCACGGGACGGGGATTAATCACTTTTAAAACAATAAATAGCTCACTATTAATCGACCCAGTTCGGGCTCGCAGTTATAATATTTCTATTTTTGGTAGTGTTGATAATTTTACTAGCACTGCGATTTACTATTCTATTGGTGGTATATACGCAAAAAATAATACTCAAATATTTTGAAATTAATAATATTTTTTATATATTTGTAAAAAAACTGTATTTGACCTAAACAAAAATAACCTATTTAAATTAAAATCGAAGCAAATAAAAACGAAGTAAAGTGTGGGAATTACTAGGAAAGCTTAGCCCTGAGTTGAACAATGGGAATTTTCCCAGGAAATTACGTAGTGTGTGAGGTTCATGGAAAATTATCAGAATACTTGTATCCCGGCTATAATTAAGTCAGCATAGCCATTACTAGGACAAGTGGCTGTGGAACCTTCTTTATGTAGTGTGTGGAGAAACTAAAAAAATGGGAGGAGAGTTGCCTTTTCAAAGCAATTTGGAGTTTTCCTCCTTTTAATTTTTTAAATAAGATGCCTCCAGAAACTATTTTGAGTTGTCTTCTCCAACATTATTTAAAAAATATTTTGTCCTTGGATGTTATTTGGAAATATCCTCACCTGGAGATTTTTGAAAATTTAATTTTTTATAAGATTTTTTGCCAGCGATTTTAAAACCTAGTATAACGTAGCATAGCATAGCTAAATTTGGCGTGACGTATATTAATGTGTGAATCCACCTTTAGAGTTGCACCCTAAACCATGTGACCACCAAAGCAGGTTCCACGTCTTACTACCCGTTCTTTCAGATTATACATCTCTCTACTAGCTACGCTAATGTAGGGATGAGATGATTAGGAATGAAATATCTAGAATTTAGATTAGATGTAGCCGCATTTTCGTGAAGTTAGAATAGAAAACCATTTAGGTAAAACCCCTCTCAGAACCCCCGACCAGGATTCAAGCCCCGAACTCCCCATCATAGCAATCTAGTCTCCTGTGAGACTGACTCTTTTAGACCATGTGGATTCTCCTCGGCTTAGCTATATAATTTGGAGTGGTTCTTCACCCAATTTTTGGAAATCAGACTCTTTTAAAAGAAATTTAGAGTATTCCTCCCTCCAATTTTTTTAAATTTTGATCTTTCAAAAGTTATTTGGAGTGGTCCTTCTTCAAGAAATTTTTGAAATTTGGATAATTTTAGATGCTATTTTAAATAGTTCTCAACCAGATTTTTAAAAATATATCTTCCCCCATTTTTTTTAAAAATTTGAATGCTTCTATAAACTTTTTAGATTCCTATTCAACTGAATTTTCCTCGAAAATTAGATGCCTCTGAAAGCTATTTGATGTGGTCTTCACTCAGCATTATTTTGAAAAATTGAATCTTCCTAGAAGCTACTTGGAATGGTCCTCGTCTTGAATTTTTTTTTAATAAGATGCTTCTAGAAGATTTTTAAAGTGGTCTTTCACCAACAAATCTTTGAAAATTGATTGCTTTCAGAAACTATTTGCAGTGGTTCTCACTTGAAAATTCTTCAAAATGACATGCATCTGGAAATTATAAATTATTATTGTTATAATTATTAGTTCAACCTACTGTATTTAGAAAATGTAATATAATATTTAGCACCGCGTCTTACTACCCGTTCGGGTTATACGCATTAAGTACTAATTACGCTAATGGATTTGGAATAGGAAGGTTGAATTAGAGGAAGTGAACCCGCATTTGCGTGGAGGGAGAGTGGAAAATCATTTAGCAAAAAGCACCCCCAGTTCACCCGACCGAGATTCGAACCTCGATATCCCCGTCCTAAACAGTCAAGCTCAACACGACAAGCGCGTTATCCAACTACGCCACCGAGGTGGGTATTATTTAGAAAATTGGATCTATAAACAATTTAAATTCTAAAAAATATAATGTGGGCGTTGGAAAATAGGAAACAATGAATAGAAAATTTGAATAGCCCTATCCTATTTCCAGTATACCACAGCGTGCTTGTTATTTATGAATCACTATAGTTTCTTGTCGAATCAAATGGAGATACGACATTAAACGCCGGTAATGTGGCCAAAGCCGGTCCCAAGCCCGGTCGAAAAACACAGAGGGGCGGTAGCACTATAATTATAGCCTTAGAAAATTACTCGGAATTCAACTGAAGAACTGAAGACGCTGAAATGGACTGATGGATAACTACAAATTTTGGCAAGGTTGGTTCGGTCATGTTCTCATACAAAGGTAAGATTTTATTCGAATATTATTTATTCCGTACTATACGTACTAATGATATTTAGGAAATATCACCCTCAGTATAACCTACCGGGATTCAAACCCCGATCATCCAGCCATCAGCAGTCTAGTCTATTGG
>JBCFYV010003508.1:1908608-1923975 GCA_039000515.1 Timema cristinae | reverse complement strand
ATTTATCACAATCAAAACTATTGTTTAAATAAATAATTTTATTTCTTTCAAAATATCTTCTCATTTACATGAAACTAACTGGCGCAAGTCTAGAAGATCTTCAGTAACATCAAATTGCTCGTTGATACAACGCACATAAATACAAATTTGAGCAATGTCATTTATATCGCAGCTCTCATCCAAGGCAATGAAAAAATATTTACAAGTATTTATACACGAAACTACTAGTTTGCTAACGTCACCAGACATCTCATCGATCCACCACATTATTGTATTTCTTGAAAGTGCAACTTCATATAACATTTTAAAGACATTAGGTTCTTCAGTGGCTTTTTAAAAGGCCATAAGACTTGGCTTTATTATCTCTTCTCCTTCAAAGTATGAATTTTCTTTTCGAGCAATGATGAGGGCGATTTCATAAGAAACTTTGACCATTGTCATCAGCTGATAACTTTTGGTTTTAAAAAGCATTTGTTACCTAGTCAGTGAATGTTTCGTTGTTTTATTTACAAATTCTGTTCGTAATGATGAGTCAATTGGATAATTTATGTTAATATAGGGATGCATCTGTTTGAAGTGCCGATTTGAATTAAACTTTTTGTGAACTGAAACACTGGCCCCACAAATAAGACACACAGGCTTAGAAGAGTCTCGCTTTGTACATAAAAACTGTTCTTCCCATTCGCTATTAAACTACCGAAGAGCAATATCGTCCTCGTACTTCCTTTTGGAAGTAGATGGCTTTCTTAAGGCCATTATAAAAAGATACTAACAGCAAGTGAATCACTATAGAAACTTAAATATCTTATAGCGAAGGATCACAAAGTACACACCAGTCAGTACGCCACCAAAAAACAAACTGAGAAGAAAAATGTGATTTGTGCAGACTGAGGAATGTGTCCTTGACTGCTGGACTTGTAAAGATGGCACTTGAAAGTGGAAGAAGGGGTTGGGGTTGTAGTGGAAAAGGAAGAGAAAGCTTGAGTAGCGGGGCACAATACAGCAGAGACGGACAACTTAATAGAGCTAACATTTTAGAAACTTACTTACTTAGCCCAATTAGGTTATTTATTTGTTCGTCAAATTTGTTATTGTTATATTTTGTGACTTTAGGCGTGCCACTTAAATGTTTCCGCGTGCCATGGGTTGGCTACCCCTGACATAAGTTATCATTTGAACGTATAGCAACTACACAAAGTTGACAATCAAACAAATGTAATCAAGTTTTAAGATAACTAACTTATTCAATATATTTATCGAACTTCCAATATAATATGGTTTCTGAAACCAATATACAAGCTAATAAATAGCCAACACTAAATATGAGTGTAGTTTTGGCAGACCGAACGACATGGATGATAACTACATATTTAAATATATTAAAGATTTTATTCATATTTGTACAGTATTAACTGTAAAACTGAACTGTTTTCTATTTAATGTAAATATTTATTCAGGCAAGTGTGGTATAATACTTCACTATTTTCAAACAATAACACTTTTATTCATCAGAGACATGTTTTCAAATAGTAATATTGGAAAAAACCGTTAAGTCTTTCCCCCTACAATGGAGCAGAAGATAAATTTGAGCGCCACACTTTTGTCCTGGGCAAAGCGTATGTTTATGTCCATCCATTATAATATAGATGTCACTGGTCTGTATATCTTGATTCTAAGATTACGCTATTGGGTCTTTGTTTTTTAGACAAACACTAAAAGCAGTCTTTAGCATTGCTTGAATAAATAAAAACTTTTTGCTTTTACTTTTAAAATTGAATACAATGTGCAGTTAATCACGTAAGTAAATAAAACATATGGTTTAATTTTAAATTCGAAACATATAATAATATGTTTAATCACTTGAGAAACCCTCTTCTTACTTGAATTGAGAAGCTAATGTGCCAACTATCTAACACGCTAGATAGCTCGCATGTCTCACTTAACTTGTTCTCACAGTATATTTATTAATTTGTGAGAAGCCAGCTAATTCTTCACCCATGGTATATCAAGAAGAGAAGGCGAGGACTTGCGCATGTTCTACCCTCCTCTCACTATATGCTTAACGTTATCTGGAAGACAAAATAGTATTTGGAGAGAAGTTAGGCTATTCAGTTTAAAAACCCAATTCTTGAATTGTGGGGAAAGTATTGTACTGTGCTGTATTTGGGTGTAATAAGAATAAACGGAACACTACAAATGTCAAATTCTTTCAGTTTCCTGAACATGGAGAAAATCAAAAGAATTGGTTAAATGCTTGTCAACATTCTGATAAAATCAGCGTGAAAACAGATAACATTAATAAATTGATAGCATAATTAAGACAATAGTTTTACAATTATTATAATATTATAGTCCTTAAATGATGAAAAACATTATTTTAAACTTGAACAAAATTACAAAGGCATAACTAGGGTGAAGCAGTAGGGGCATGTGTCCTTGGTGCCAAATTTGATGGGGGTGCTATTTTCATGATTAAGAAAAATACAAATTGATATTTTTCTTTTGTTGAAAATCACTTTTGTATCAGTTGATCCATCGTGATTTACACAAATTTTTTTGCCATATTCACTTCTCAATAATTTTATGGACTTAGTACTTGATTAGAACTACTTCTGTGTTGATGGTAGCTAAGCTCTAATCATTAGTCATTTCCACCTCAACTCCCTCTCCCCCTCTTTTCCCCTTCGATGTGCGGCCGATTCCTAAGAACTATGTAGCCAAGTATAAATCATATATTGATGGTAACTAAACTATTGAATGCTCATTTCTACTCCTCTTTTGAGTCTTTTCTCATTTCTTCCCTTGCTATGTGGCTGATTTATGAGAATTGCAGCGCTTTTCTCGACACTTGAAACTTTGACCAGTTGTTCAGTTGTAAAATGATATAGTCTGGTAAAGGGTGTATGCTGATATCTTGATTATTTACGTTCTTTCAATTCAATTTTATATTAATGTGTTTGTAACAATGTTAGTAAAATAAACTATAAGAGTAGAGAGGAATTAGTGTTTTCAGGACGGATATAACGCAATCAAGTAGTGGGATGGGGTTTTCTTATGGGCGCTTATACCTACATAGTGTTTTCAGGACAGAGGCAGGGTGGGGGGTGGAGGAGGTGTGAGGCAGATGATGATGAGGGTGGTGGGGAGGGATGATCCTGAGAGTCCCCCGGGGAAGGGTTGTATGATTGGCTCAGAATACTAGGGCACAAAGGGGTAAATGATTACCCCTTTCCCTCCCCTCCCGCGGCGTGGACTCGCGGACGCGCTTTGTTTCATTATACATGCAGAGGGGTGTGGGGAGATGATTCTGTGAGTTGCTAAAGGAGGTGGGGCATGAGAGAAAGGGTTGAATGATTGGTTCATACTAAGAAAGCTTGCCAGGGAGGCGTGAGACTCTCATGAATATTATCTAGAAAAAAAGGGTTGACCTTTAATCTTAACTTTTAGTTTTGGTGCACCCTTCTCGAAAAAAAGACTTGAAAAAGGATGTCCTTTTACCCGGTCGTGAATTTTTCAAGATTTCTCCCCCTCTCGTTAGAAACGTTTGAGGGTGGCAATATGTGACAAGTGATGAATATCTTCCGCAGTATCTGCTTGCTAGCTCAAACTCCCCTAGCTGTGAGAGCGCTTTAACTCCAGATGTTAGCATCTGTTTTGCTTTTATCTGTGGGGGAGAAGCTTTTGAACTTGACAGTGATTCATTTTAGAACGTAAGTGGTCTGTGGGAATTTTAAAAGAATATCTTCAAGAGGGGACTTAAGAAATAGTTTATTCATGTTGGTAAATGTCTCTCTTGACGGGGGGTTTACTGAGAACTTAAACTTCCCACGCTCTGTAGAGGGAGGGGCTAAGAGTCTCTGCAACTCTGAACTCCTTTTCGCCCCTCCTCCTGTAGAGGGGGTAGAAGTTTGCAACCCTTACTTCTTTCTTTCTATATATTGAGTTAACCCTTTAAGATGAAATCATTAGCTACCATCTACATTCTAAAGATTAACAACAACAGCAATGTCTAGTGAGTACTCAGCCGCACTTTTGTCTGCGATTGGATCGAGCGAGGTAGTGTCAAGGAAGTTAACAGATTTAGAGATAGGTCATGGATATTATATCACGAATATAAAAGCAATAACAACTAGATACGGTCGTAGAGTTCTCACCTTGCTGGAGGACAAATATAACGTGTGGTTACCGAAGTGGTTTTCTTTACTCACTGATGAACAACTGGAGAACATTTCCAAAGCGGACTTACTGCTAGTATACTAAGGCATCTCCAAGAACAGCAAGACTGCTATCATAAGATTCGAAGGTACGTGAACGCTTAAATTTAAGTGTGTCTGTATGTGTGCGATTATTGCAACCATTTCTAGGATTAATCAAATCGGTTAGAAGAAGAATTTTTCACGTCAAATCTCGGTTAGGATGTACAGAGTATGGTTTTTCAACTCTCCTCTACGCAAATGCGTGTTCACTTCCTCTAATTCCTAATTAGTACGCTGAATAATTTTCAAATCTCGGTTAGGATGTACAGAGTATGGTTTTTCAACTCTCCCTCTATGCTAATGTGGGTTCACTTCATTTAATTCCTAATTAGTACGTTGAATAATTTTCAAATCTCAGTTAGGATGTACAGAGTATGGTTTTTCAACTCTCCCTCTATGCAAATGCGTGTTCACTTCCTCTAATTCAACCTTCTCAATTCCTAACCCGTTAGCGTAATTAGTACGCTGAATAATTTTCAAATCTCGGTTAGGATGTACAGAGTATGGTTATTCAACTCTCCCTCTACGCAAATGTGGGTTCACTTCCTTCAATTCCTAATTAGTACGTTGAATAATTTTCAAATCTCGGTTAGGATGTACAGAGTATGGTTTTTCAACTCTCCCTCTATGCTAATGTGGGTTCACTTCATTTAATTCCTAATTAGTACGTTGAATAATTTTCAAATCTCGGTTAGGATGTACAGAGTGTGTTTTTTCAACTCTTCCTCTATGCAAATATGTGTTCACTTCCTTCAATTCCTAATTAGTACTCTGAATGATTTTACACTCCTCTCATATACAAATGATGACACATAATAGTCAACTCATCCTCTTATATTCAAAATTTGTATAAGAATTAAATGTAGAAAAATTAATCCTTTATTGGTTAAGATATTAGCTTCGATGTTTATATCTTTTTCTCGCTCGGAACATGTAGGGTAAGGTGACGAGCTTCCATACTGACGATTCAGGTTCGACCCTCGCTTTATTAATTTTACAAGGTTCGAATCTCAGTCATGCCGAATGAAGAGCTGGGGTTTCCCCCCCCCCCCCCTTTTACAAGGTTCGAATCTCTCTCTTGTCGAATGAAGAGATGGTTTATTTTCCACTCTTACTCTACGTAAATGTAGGTTCGCTTCCTCGACGCTGACGATTCAGGTTCGACCCTCGCTTTATTAATTTTACAAGGTTCGAATCTCAGTCATGCCGAATGAAGAGCTGGGGTTTCCCCCCCCCCCCCTTTTACAAGGTTCGAATCTCTCTCTTGTCGAATGAAGAGATGGTTTATTTTCCAATCTTACTCTACGTAAATGTAGGTTCGCTTCCTCGACGCTGACGATTCAGGTTCGACCCTCGCTTTATTAATTTTACAAGGTTCGAATCTCAGTCATGCCGAATGAAGAGCTGGGTTTTTTTTCCCCCCTTTTACAAGGTTCGAATCTCACTCTTGTCGAATGAAGAGATGGTTTATTTTCCACTCTTACTCTACGTAAATGTAGGTTCGCTTCCACTACGCTGACGATTCAGGTTCGACCCTCGCTTTAGTCCTCCCATTATTTGGAAACTTCGGATAAAAACTTTTTTTCTTTATTAATTTTACAAGGTTCAACCCTCGAGTTCACTTCCTCTAATTTGACCTCCCTCCATTCCCAATTAGTACTCTGAATGATTTTACACTCTCGTCAAGCACAAATGATGGTACATAGTGGACTACTTGCCCTTACCTTTAAATGTGTATACATCCTGAATTAAACATACATATACACAAACACATACACACACATACACACAAACATACACACACACACACATACACACAAACACACACATACAAAGACATTAGCTTCAATGTTTGTATATCATGAACTGCTAACTAGATGTCCCTGTTTGTTTGATTTTTATAGCCGTCTCAGAGCCGCTCGATGAGATTCTAGAGCAAGCTGGTCAGAAATGAAGAGGATAATACGAAGGAGAGAGTAGGGCCTGTTTAGAGCATAGTACACCCACGAACTTAGAAAAAAAAATGTCAGGACCACTAACAAAACGAGCTCGCTTGTCAACTCCTAACATCGTATCTCGGCAAACTAACGGGAATAGGGTGTATACTCTCGATGATCTAGACTCTAATTTATTTTATTTATTCAGTGTTTACAGGCCCGGTATCTTACAATCTTTAAATCCGGGCCGTTTTTTCCACAACTTTTACTTAATTTACACAATTTTAATATGAATTTCCTTTTTAACATTACAACACATATTTTGGCTCTTAACTTAAATGAAATTCAACTACCCTTAGCTCAATTTGATCCACCCCGGGTATATTACGCCCCCGGTACCCTCCCCCGCTAGGCCCTTCACAATGCTCGGGATTTCACTCCCGAGTCCGCCAAGCGCTCAGCAGAGGTGGGCATCCCCATAATAACCACCTGGGGAGGCGCCCTATCAGAGTTGGTGCCCCGCCTACTTTCTACCCTTGGCAGCTGAATTTCCTAATCTACCCCCTATCTAGTTCCCCCGTCCCTAATTATCTATATTAACTACTAACTAAGCTAAGCTAAATTACTAAACTATTCTATTCCCATTACTGCCGGGGAACACCATCACCCAGAGGGCTGCAGGGCAGCCGCCTTTCTCCATCTTGACTCTGAGGGCCCATCAACCATAACCCACCTCTCTTGTTTCCAAGGTGGTGGGTCATACGGTGCAGGGAACCCCTCAGAGTTCATAATCATTCCACTAACTTTTGTTCATACGACTGGAAAACTGTCTTTTGGATCTCAAGGGCATCCCCCGTGTTCCTTCAGACACTCAGTCGTACTGAAATCCAGTTCCCAGGGCTCGCGCTTGCTCCTCCCAGCACATACACATTTTTTTTTTCCCGGCAAGGATTGTTACAGCTTATCCCCTTTTAGCAATCCTTTTTTCCCTACTCACTCCCCGCTGAGACCGCACTAGTGTCCGTGTCAGTCCCGCCCTCCGTGTCGCTGTCATCTTCTTCGTCATTGTCAGTGTCAACGTCCCGTCTTATTCGTCCCTGTGCCTCTTTAAGTCTGTCTATGTAGGCTGTCTTTGCTCTATCTGACGCTTCCAGTGCAATCTGGTCTAAGAATTTCCAATAGATTGGGTCCCTCAGTACTTCGCCTACTAATCTTCCCTGGATCTCTCTCTGGTAGTTCCTTCTTGCTTCTAGTGTAATGACACACTCAAGCACCACATGTTCAGGGTTCCCTCCTCACCACATTGACAATTCCCCGACTCTATCAATCCCAGCTTCCTTAGAGATGCCGGGTACGGTCCCTTCCCCGTGATGAAGTGGACAAGACCCCGAGATGGCTGGAGGTGCTTATTCTCTAGTCTCTCAACCACATTTGGGAACAATTGATAAGTCCTCCTACCTGTCCCACTTCTCTCCCAACGTCTCTGCCACTCCTCCAACAGGACTATTTCCGCCTCTCCAAAAGTTCTCACATCGTGTGTGGTGAGGAGTCTCACCTTCTCCAAGTTTCTCTTTTTAGCCAGTACGCCACAGCTTTCTTCCTTATGAGGAGGTCCAACGGCCATACACCTAGGGCCACACTCAATGCATCCGTTGCTACAGTCCGGTAGGCTCCCGTCAGCCTCAATAAGATGTTCCTCTGCAGACCCTGAATCGCCTTAGCCGGAGTGACATTGGTTAGTCTGTGAGCCCAGATGCACGCCCCATAGCTCACAATGGAGAGAAGGATCATCTGATGGTATGTCCTTATTATCCGTATAGGCAGATAAAACCGCCTCTGTCCCATGCTTATAATTTTATTCATCACCGACAGAGTTTTCCCCATTACTCCCTCCATGTGCGCTGTGAAGTTCCTCTTTTCATCTAGGGTAACTCCCAGGTATCTGACCGTATGGCTTCTTCTTATAGATTTCGTCCCTAACTTTATGGTAGGATCCCTAGCCAATCTACCCTAAAACAGCATGAAGGTCGTCTTCGCCGGTGCCATTTTTAACTTGACACTTTTACACCAGGTGTCAAGTTCTTCAAGCACCTGGTTACTTTTTTCCTCTAAGTTCCTTCTCGAGTACCCTTCTATTACTATTAGAAGGTCGTCTGCGAAGGCAACCACACCCTGCGTCTCTGGCATCCCCTCCAACAAGTACAACACTGGTTCCAGGCTGACATCCCAAAATATCGGGCCACATACCGATCCCTGGGGACATCCCTTCGTCAGTAGCTTCTGAACCTTATTTCCTGGACATCTCAGGGTGGAGTATCTATTACGACAGTAGTCCTTAAGACTCCTATACAGCTGCCCCGGACACTGAATCTCTCTTAATCTGTCAAACATCGCCGGCCACCAGAGGTTGTCAAAAGCGCCTGAGATGTCCACAAATATTCCTACGACGTATTTACCATTTGCCGAGTCAATCAGTTCCATTGCTCTGCAGATTGCGTCCTCTGTCGACCTGCCTCTAGACTCTAATGTTCAACTTTTAATTAGATACTTGAAACATGACGACGCTCTTCGCAAAGGGAAGGTATATAATGCTTACATTGAACATATACCCGGCCAGATTAAGACCTCGAGCGTACTGATATTGGACCATGACAATATAGATGTACAGATCCAAAGACTTATAACCCTTTCACGAAACTTAGGTGCAGGATTTACTCAGTTTAGTCTTTACCTAGAGCCGCTAGGACTATCTATCAAACTTGAACAAGCATACGCCCGACGCATAAAGACGTACTCTATCAGCAATAAACTACCCTATAAGGATCCTGTACAGTTTCTCATTGCGTGCGGAGATATTTACGTAAAGACAGTAGAAAAAGAATCAAACGCGAATGGCTCGATAAAGGTAAATTATAGCCTCATATGCGAGTTTAGACATCCTACCGAAGGTAGAATTGAAAAAGGCTATTTCAACTCTTCTCTATATGATATATTTAACCCGATAAACTTGGAGGAGATATATGAAAATAACATGGTCTTCCCGCTCCTAGCTCAGATTGAGAGCTTCGTTTCTAGAGACTCGGGATGGATATACGACGGCACGTTGGAAATGAGAGTAAATTTCTCGAAAAACTCGGCTTTCTCGATCGGGGCTCATGTTCAAATCCCTGAAATTATAGCCAGACGTAGAGCGCTGATAAATGTTCAATCTGAAGAAGGACTTTGCTTCCCCGTATCCGTATTGGCGTGCCTCTTTGAGCCGACAGGGAGAGCTCAGCGTTTATCATCATGTCCTAATTTTCGAGACGTGCTGAATCTAGATGGAATCCCGCTCCCGTTCGAAATGAGATATATCGAGTGCTTCGAAAGGCTTAACGATATATCTGTTAATGTGTACACTGCAAAACACGAAGGTAGTGACTCTTATATGGACACTGCAGACAACTCTAAAACACTAGTGATCGTTCCCGTACACGTCAGCGCTAAAGAGCGTGCTAGACATGTTCATTTATTCATGATAAGAGTGCATGGGACGGAAACTTATCATTTCAGCGCGATCAAAAATCTGTCTCGGTTAATAAACCCGCAACTAACGCCAACGTCTAGCGTAGGACGTAGGTATTTTTGTGACCGATGTCTGACCTCTTTTCTGACTGAAAATAAACTTGCAAAACATAAAGAAACGTGTAAAAAATTTGGAGCGGTAAGGAGTACATTCCCTCAAGGGGAAAATAAATTCCTGGCGTTCTCACAGTATAAACAACAGGAGAAAACAGGATTTATCGTGTACGCTGACTTGGAGAGTTTACTCGTACCTATAGAAACGTGTGATCCTGACACGAAATTTTCTTATACTGAGAATGTGCAGAGTCATGTAGCGTATTCTGTAGGCATGTACACTAAATGCATTTTTGATGATAATCTCTCGGAGTACCGATACTTCACGGGAAAAGATTGTACAGATCAATTTGTTGAAGCTCTCGTAGATACGGCAAAGCGCGTACTAGATTATTATAGTACTGTAGTTCCAATGACGCCGCTAACACCTGCTCAAAGAGATGCTCATAATACGGCCACCCATTGTCATATATGTGAAAAACCCTACGCGAATGATGATATCCGTGTTATGGATCATTGTCCCTTGACAGGACTTTATCGTGGGAGCAGTCACGCGGGGTTTAATATTAATTACAAGAACCCTAGTCATCTGAGTGTGGTAATCCATAACGCGCGTTGCTACGATAATTTTTTCCTTCTTGAATCTCTTGTCGAACGTAGAGAAACTGATCCGTTCACAGGGGAGCGCGTTCTTGTCAATCCAGGGAAAGTTAAGATTATTGGAGAGACTATTGGACGATTCAAAGTAATCATGAAGTATATTTGGCACAGGTTTCGAGGGATCACGATTAAAATTATAGATAGTTTCAGCTTTCTATGCACCTCCCTAGAGAAATGCGTATCTTACCTCGAACCTGAGCAACTTAAAATCACTCGTAAGTGTCATCCTGATGATGAACGGTTCAAACTAGTCACTCGTAAAGGTGTGTTCCCCTATGACTATATAGATTCATTTGAGCGACTGAACGAGACTCAGTTACCGAGCAAAGATAAATTTTACAACGCGCTCGCGGATAGTCATATCTCTCAGGAAGACTATGATCACGCCTGCGAGGTTTGGCGACTATTTGAATGTAAGAATCTTTGGGACTACTCGAACCTCTACCTGTATACGGACGTAACGCTACTGGCTGACGTCTTTGAGAACTTTCGTGATCTTTGTATGAAGACGTATAGACTCGATCCCGGATGGTCTCTTACAGCTCCCAGTCTCGCGTACCAAGCTCTATTGAGAATAACCCAGGTACGGCTTGAATTAATAGACGATGTGGATATACATCAATTCATTGAGGGAGCTATTCGAGGAGGGGTATGTTTCGTAGCTAATCGTCACTCTGTAGCGAATAATCGTTATATGAGCTCATTTGACCGTTCCAAACCAGAGTCTTACCTCGTTTATCTAGACGTGAATGGACTCTATTCATTTAGTATGTTGAGCTCGTTACCTTATGGAGGGTTCAGGTGGCTTGAAGATGATGAAATTGCTCGTTTGGACGTGCTAAAAGTAGAGGACGATGCGGAGACGGGGTATATCTTGCAGGTAGATCTTGAATATCCCCGAGAGGTACACGATGCTAATTCTGACTTGCCGTTCTATCCTGATAAAGGGATTCCCCCCGTAGGGAAGCATGAGAAATTGTTAACGACTTTAGCTGATAAGACTAGGTACGTCATTCACTATCGTCATCTAAAGTTATGTTTAGTGAATGGTGTTGAAACTGAGGAGGGTACACCGGGTTCTCAGTTTCAGGCAATCTCCATGGATGGATCCGTATGTCAAGATGAACGCTGAAATGAGGAGTAAAGTAAGCAATCAGTTTGAAAACATGTTTTTCAAACTGATGAACAATGCCGCATTCGGTCATCTTATATCTAACAAGAGGGCCTACCGTACGATAAAGATAACTACCAGGTAGGAAGGGAAATTTGGAGCGGGTAACCTCATAGCCAGTCCAAACTTTAAAAACCGCATGATCGTGTCAGAAAACCTGGTCATCATTGAGATGGAACCGCAGGAGATTTACTTTGATATGCCGATTTATGCGGGTTCGCCATTTTGGAAATCTCGAAAGTAGTCATGTACGGTCTACATTACCAGGTCATGGTTCCTGCCTTCCCTCCAGGTACGTTAAAACTCCAATATACAGATACAGACTCACTTCTCTACTACATGACTGTTGAGGATGCGTACCAGCGACTTATCCCGTTAGCTAATGACTACCTGGACACCTCCACTTACGGACAAGACAATGTTTACGGCATGCCCGTAGTAAATAAAGGAGTGCTCGGTAAACTAAAAGACTGTAGCATCCAAAAGGGGCAGATGCCAACAAAACACATAGAATAATATAAAAACTAAAAAATGGGGGGGGGGGGGGTGTTTAACCCAGAGCGAGTGCCGAGGAGTTCTAGGTTGCAAATGTTTAACACAAAACATTACAGTCCCACATCTCGCAACCCTCGAACCAGTTTATGGATATTATAAATGTGACCCTCTATCTCAACCAGACAGCAAGAGACTGCAGCCTTCCTAAAGTTCATACTAAACCAAAATATTAGACGAATTTCCTTGGGAATGATGGGGCATATATCAGAAAGATACAAAACAAGTCAAGAAAGGTCGATATTTATTAGCAACGCCCAATAGTTGCTTAACAGTTTGATTCAGAGTATACAATATAATATAGGTAAACAACATTATGACTCGAAACCAATGAAAATATTCCATAGAAAAGTTAACATTTGTTTTTTTAACATGCGTATAGTGTACGCGAGACTAATAAGAGACTTTATAAACATAGTCACATGGTATTACATAAAAATGTAACTCAATGAAGTTAACCATAACTCTATCTTAAAGAGGCGCCCTTCTAGTAATACTACATTATTAAATATTTTATATTTTTAATATCAAATATTTGTTTCCTATTTTCAATATCAAAAGTTCGCTCAGAATAAAAGGAGCTTAGCAAATACACAAAATTATTACATATTTTATATTTTTAATATCAAATATTTGTTTCCTATTTTTAGTATTAAATATTCGCTCTGAATAAAAAAGAGCTTAGCAAATGACAACAAACACTCTTAACTCAGCATTGAAAAAGTATCCCTCAAGGATTAGCGTATTACAATATGATAAAAATTTAAATATCAAATAGTTAACCATTGCGCATGTTATAATTCTAATATCAGATAGCAATCCATAATAATTTAACGACAAGACCAAGAAAATGGTTTCAGTGAAAGTTATTAAATATTCCTAAATACATTATGACCATAACCATCGGAACTATCGTAATATAAATGACATTACTATTGGTAAAGCGCCATGACCTCGTTATAACAAAAATATAAGGAAACGTTCCTAACCATAAGATATAAAGTTAGATATAATTTAAATATATGGCCAAAAAATGAATTTTGAAAAGTATCATAGTATTTAAAAAAAAAAAATTATAATCCAAGACAGAATTTTGATCTTACATTTTAGTCGCACAAAGCCGGAGCTTATGTTACCCCTGCTATGACACAGGCCCAAATGTGTCGTTATCGATACAGAGAACAGAATATATACAAAACTCAGTAGAGGGAGAAAGGAGAAGGGGTGGGATGCATTCTGGACTTAAATGGAACAATATGCAAGCAATGCTGAGCTTCGTGAACCTTCTCGTGACGGGAACTCGTTACTGTGCATGTGCAGCCAGCCCAGGGCGTCGGCTGAACTTGTCAGTCATTACGAGATCTTAGTGTCTTGTTCTCCCAGGTCAGTGAAAGCTCGTCCGAAGGTTTTGAGCCGTTGTTCCCCGCAGGCCTAGTCGACAGGCGAATGCAGTAAGTCTCTTCTATTTGTTTTGTTTTAGCGTCTCCCATATAACGTCCAATGCTACAAGACGAGACTCGAGGTCGGATCATCACCGAGTTCATAGGTTTACGCCCTAAACTCTATTCATTCACGGTGCAAGGAGATGGCGAGACGCTCAAGGCTAAAGGTGTCAAGAGTAGCGCGTTAAGAACGCTCTCGTTAGAGGACTATCGTAATTGTTTGACCAATGAGACGGTAGTCATGAGAGAGGCTCGTTCAATAAGAGCTGTAGGATTCAAACTCTACACTCAAAAATTCAATCGGGTTGCGCTATGCTCTATCGACGACAAAATATTTGTAATAGCTGGCTCAGTTAAAACATTACCTTGGGGTCATTACTCTATAAGTGAGCAACCATCTACTTACTTCCAAGAGACGTCGATTGAAGCTGGACCGTCATCTCTATAGTGCAAGTGTGTTAGTGATTAATACAGTGCTTCTGTATATTCATGTTCTACAACTTTATCCAGTACAGTTAATATCAAAGTGAGCAGGCATCTACTTCCTCCTAAGAGACGTTGATACTAACCCTCCATGTCTCTATAGTGTAAGTGAATAATTAATGTCAATGTATAAGAACTATACCTTTACCACTACAAAATGTTAGTGCTTTTAAAAAAGACTTAAGAAAAATATTCATGTTCTGTAACTTAACCGAAGAAGAAAATATACTAATTTAGTATGTATCTGTTTTAAAAAAATGTATATAATTATATTCATTAAATAGAGTTTTCCGTGTGTGCATGTGTGTGTGTATGTGTATTGTTATTTTTTTACCTCGCCTCTCCCTCTCCCTCTTTGATACTTTTCATATTTGTTCGATTCTCATGTAATTAATAAATTTAAAATACGGGATGGGAAAACATTTTTTTACCTTTGACCTAGTAAATAATAAAGTCATATTTGGAATGGTATGGGTACACTCTCATCATGCGTAAATGATGCTGCAATTGTTATGAATAGTACCCTATAATAAAATTTAAAAAAAAACGGGATTAGAAAATTTTTTTCTTTACCTTTGACCTAGTAAATAATAAAAACATAGGTTCAGAGAGTATTCACACTCTCGTCATGTACAATGATGGTACATAATACCCTAATCCTCCTTACCCTTTTAGTTTATTTAAATAGGAAAAACTTTTTTACCTTTTACCTAGTAAATAATAAAGTTATATTTGGAATGGTATGGGCACACTCTCATCATGCGCAAATGATGGTGCAATTGTTATGAATAGTACTCTATAATAAAATTTAAAAAAAACGGTATTGGAAAACATTTTTTTTTACCTTTAACCTAGTAAATAATAAAGTTATATTTGGAATGGTATGGGTACACTCTCGCCATGTGCAAATTATGTGCAAATGATGGCGCAATTGTTATGAATAGTACCCTATAATAAAATTTAAAAAAAAAAGGGATTGGAAAACATTTTTTACCTTTAACCTAGTAAATAATAAAGCCATATTTGGGATGGTATGGGTCCGGTGAGTATTTACACTCTCATCATGGACAAATGATGGAGCATTTTTATGAATTGCATCCTACTCACCCTTACCCTTTTAGCTTATTTTTAAACAGTTTTGATAGATGTAAAGAATACAAAAGAAAAAGTGATAATCGTTAATTCTTTTTATTTAAAAAGGCTTGTTACATTTCTAAGAAAAGAATAAACTTATACAGTAATAATCGT